>JAADKR020053444.1:0-11385 GCA_011763505.2 Lythrypnus dalli | reverse complement strand
CTGCCCGTTTGTGCTCAGACGTGACCCGTGTTCGCAGCTACGAGCTCGCAGTGAGCGCGAGAAAAAAAAAAGGTCGCAAGTTTGGTATCAAATATTTCTACTTGATTTTTTCAATTATTTCTACTTGATTATTTTTGCTTTATATAACGTTAAAAGTGGCACAACGTGAGCAATGATTAAAATATATGTGTATAATATTCATACTGAATTGAAATATGAGCCGTGCTATTTTGGGAGGGAGATGGCCAGGTGGAACCCAGAGTAGATGCCCAAGCCACCTCAGCTCGCTCCTCTCAACGTGAAGGTGCAGCGGCTCTACTCCGAGCTTCTCCCGAATGAGCTCCTCCCTCTGTCCTTCCCAGCCATTCTGCAAAAGAATCTCAAAATGCAAAACATTTTTCCCTACATTTATGTCAGTAATGTACAGCAAAATATTCAAATATATATTTACATTAAAGAAAAAAAACAAATGAAAAATCCCTATCCCTATTCACCTTAAGTTTGATAAGAACAGGTCAGAAAAAGTTACATGTTTATCTTTCCCCCTATCTTTATAGCCGCTTTCTTCCTGTACTCTTAATATGTTTAGTGGCACAGCTTTGTCAATTTCATCTGTTGAGGTTGCTGGTGCTGAACGAGTGCCTGGTCAGCTCCTCAGCTCCATCTGCCTGTATGAAGCCAAGCCAGCTGACACATACACCCCGACTACAGGCCCAACATGTTTGTGACAGGTGAGGTTAATGGAAGAGTGTGAAACAAGATGGAAGATGTCTGCATGTCATGTCCTCATCCTCTCTCATGTTGTGTTTGTGCGTTTTTTGTCACACTTGTTTGCAATTTACTGTGTAAAGCTTTCATGTTTTGTTGCTCGCTCAGACTTAGAGCAAACAATTAATTTTTGATTGGAATGTGGAATGTTTAGCATGGAATAACAAAGGGATGCTGTTGGTATAGGCTTTCTGCCAGGTGTTGAAAGAAGGAATTCAAGTATGTGGGAGTAAGTGCGACTAAATTACATTGAATAAGTTCCCTTGAATTATGTTTCAGTGAGGATATAATATTATGTGGTGTGAAAGGGGCTACAGCAAAACACAGGCTGTGTTGACAAATGCTATCATGAACTGGGGCCTCATGAGACAAGGTTCAAGGTTTGAGTCACAACTTTGTGCTTTTTTGTGTCAATTGTGTGTATCAAAATGATTGTGGCTTCAAAAATGTATTGGTACAAAATACACCTTATCCCATAGAAATTGATGTTTATTTTCTGATAGTAATAAATAAAAAAAGTATTTTATCTGATCTTAAGTTGTTTTTTGAGTGTTTTTACTGATGCTGCTGCTGCTGCTGATGAAAGCATTGGCACAAATGGGAACTGTAGGGTTTTTGTGAACAAGAGCCCAATTGCCACATATACTTTAATGAAAAAGACACTTGACTTGATATTTTCAAAAGCGAATGCCCTGGTTCTCAGGAGTCCGTAAACACAATTAAGTAGGACCTCACTTATTACCTGTGCAATATTAGCTATATATATCACAACAGCGCGGCACTCAGAGCTTGCATCTACTCTTTTTCTCATTTTTATTCCTTTTACAGAGCCAAGCTACTGCTTGCCCAACGGTAATAACACATAGTGCGTTGTGTACGGTGCACGTCTGAGGGGCAACTTTTTGAGACTGTTGTGACAGAGAGGGGGGGGGTCGCTTTAGATTTTTTGTTTAAATTTAATGAATTGTACAATATTTATCTCGTATTGTGCAGCCCTGTAAATACTGGTAAAGTTAATCATCATTTATTCTAAGTTTGTAAGACTGTTTAGGCAGAAGTAAGCCTGCTAATAGAACACAATTGTGTTGTGTTGATTGTATTGGTGTTATACACAAATTGAAGTGTTATCAATGTTACAACGTTTGATCCTTTACAAATGCAGAGGACGATAAAAAGGGGACTCTAAAGCCGACAAACACAAAATGCAAAAAGTCTCTGGTTTAGAATGATCTCCTATCTTGAGGAACAATAAAGTAATAAAAGATTCTGATTAAGAGAATGTGCTGCCAAAGTTTTGTGTTGGATGCCTGAGTGTGTTATTGAGGCAGTTATCTAACTAATATGTTGATGAATATATCCTAATTTGTTCCACTTAGCCGCTCTAATTGGCTAAGCATGTTTCCAATGTTCTACGGTTCTGCAATGAGTGCTTTGCAAGGTTGACATCCAATGTTTTTTCCCCCCAGTCTTTTAGATTAATTACACAAATTAAGAATAAGTGGCTAGCATGCAACACTTCTCAAATTTGCTTCATTAACAGTGTTTTGCTGTATTCATTTGAATCTGGCCTTTTCATTGCATTACTCATTATTATTTGCATCATTTCTAATCATTTTTCTCCAACATCCAATGTGACATGATTTTAATCCGCTCTTCTCAGTTCTAAAGAGCCCTCGCAAGAACAACACTTGCGCACTGCACACTGTCCCAATTATTCATTTGACAAGACAACCACCGAACTATGAGCAAATCAGATCTTAGAATTAAAAGTTTTGTTGAGGAAGTTTGCATAAGCTGCTATTATGTTTTATTTGAGTGTTTTTGTATTTGCTATACAAGCACAATTTATTAAGGCGAGACACTGTGTGTGAATTGGGGGGAGGGGGTCACATTTAGAGATATAATTTTGAAACTTCTTCTGTTAGATACAAGCTAATACATAAAACATACTGTACATACAACATGCAAACAAAGAACATATTCCAGGACCTGAGCTGGACAGCACACACTACAAAAGGGTTTCCAACTCCTGTATGATCTCAGCCAATTAACAGACTTGAATGAAAAACATTTGCAGCTGCACCACTGAGAGTGTCCTGACCAGGAGCATCACAGTGTGGATAGGAGAATCTGCACTCAGCAGGACCAGCAGGAAGTGTCCTCAATATCAGCTGTCCTAAATGGGAGGACACAGAGCTGAGAGCATAACCGCTATAACCATGATAACCGCCTGTTCTCCCTGCTGCCATCAGGGAGGAGGAGCTTCTGTCCTGAGGCTATTGCTCCTAAATCAACCTGTCTCTTGAAAGGCCCCATCCAAACAAAGACAAATCCAGGCCCAAATACAGAACAATTTGATCAAACCCCGCCATCATTCATATGAAGCCAGTGTTTTGGGGTTCTGAAGACAAATATTTTTTAAACCAGGTTACAGAGTGGAGGGTTTCTGCGGCTCCATAGTTACACCCTCTCCACATCTTTTTCGGAGCCACTTGCTTCATAGCTCGACCTCATAATCAATATGCATGCGCAGAACTATGAAAACACTTTGAAGTAGTTTATTTACTCCAGTCATGTACTTCCTTGTTGTTCCAAACGAACGTTTTTCCCGGCGCTCGTCCATTCGTATATCCCGCCCCAGATCGTTTTCAATAAAGTGCCACCTAAAGGCCTGGAATGTTTTTACAGCGTTTCGGGCGTATTGAGTAAGTTCACTTGGACGGTCAACTTTATTAAATCTCGGGCAATTTTTTGACATTTATATGCGTTTTGCTTTGTGTGGCTGTAGCCTGAGATTCCATGTCCTTCTGTAGTATTATATGGTGTCTTGTCTTGTATATCGTTGTGTCAAGGGCTACATAAACACAGAGACAAAACGCTAATCATTTCTGAAACTTTTCTTTTAACTATTATGTTAATTTTTACATTCAAAACAATGGTGAAATACTAAACCAACAATTACTCAAGCCAATTTCAAACTGGAATTGGTTATTCATACAACAATTAACTTTATTTAAATAATAGATTGATACTTTATCATTTCATTCAAAACATTACACAGCCTCAGATGCAGCAGCAGAAGGACACTCTGCTCTGCTTCGGAGGAGCCCACTCTCAAGGTCGTCAATGAAGTGGTTAAGGAAGGAAGGATGCTTGCAGATGAGAAACACGTTGCATGTGTTACTGACCTGGGTGGAGCCTTCCACTTCTCCACATCCACTGCTCATCACACACCTGAGGTCCATCTACAAACTATTCAGCCTTAATACTCTGGTTCAGCTACCATTCCTCGCCAGTTTGTCAATTTAGCAACAACGGCAACCAGAGGCGTTAGAATGTCTGGGGGGGGATAAAGGTTACTCTTTACCCAGGTCCCAGAGCAGAGAGGGGCCCACAAAATCCCTATCCAGAGTTCAAAAAGCCAAAAGGCAGGATTCAAGGAGTTCGAGGCATTTAGGGAAGGCATTTAGCCAATGCAGCGACTTTAAAATAGGTGTAATATGCTGCTGCTTCCTGGTCTTCGTCAGGATACGTACGGCCTAATCTTGCAACAATTGAAAACTGTATATGCTCTTTTTGGGAAGACCAGAAAGCAGAGCATTACAGTAGTCAATTTGACTGGTGGTAAAAGCATGCCTTAGCGTCTCCATGTTGGCTCGAGAGAGAATGGGGCGGACCCTGGCGATGTTATTAAGATGGTAAAAAGCGATTTTAGTGATATTTTTAATATGTGGAGAAGGATTAAAATCAAAAGACTGTAAAATTGATAAAAAAGTTTAGCTCTCTGAGCTTCAGGTCCGATGACGAAAACTTCAGTTTTGTCCTGGTTAAGCTGGAGAAAGTTTTCTGCCATCCAATATCTGATGTCTAAAATGCAGTTAAAAAGTACATCCATTGGTCTTGTGTAATCAGGAGACATGGAGATGTACAACTGTGAATCAACAGTGTAACTGTGAAAGTTGACTCCGTGTCTCCTGATGACACAGCCAAGCAGGAGAATATACATTTTAACAATCACTGGGCCTAAAATCGAACCCTGGTGCACACCACATGTAATTTTAGGGACCCTAGAAGAGCAGTTATCCATACTTAGCATAAAAACCCTGTCTGTGAGATAAGAGGTGAACCATTTGTGAACAGCACCAGAGAGGCCGATCTGCTTTAAACAAGTTAAAAGGACAGCGTGGTCTACTGTGTCAAAAGCAGCGCTCAGATCCAGCAGAACTAGCACTCTCAGCCTCATAATTTAATCTAAAATCATCTAATCGTTGAATTAATTTACACATGTAGAAAAAAATCTGTGAGAGTGCTTTTGCCTTTGAATAGATGTCAATGATGAATGAGATTGTTATTTTGACTTTTGCATAAAAAACAGACAATTTGAGGCATGTGCTAAATTTATTACATTGGGCATAACGGTCAATAATGAAATACCAATTACATAGTAATAACAATATATTTTCCTAAAATTCTTAAATATCACAGGTTAAATTGTAACAAGTAATGACTTTACAGAACAAGCACCATTATAAAACTGTAAAAACCTTTTTTAAACTAAATAAAATCATTCACAACACCCCATACATTGTAACAACTTCACCATTTCCTCTCAGACATGGAATACGCAAGAAGAAGCAGTTCTTGTCTTTGGTGAGGCATAGGTGGACACCACACTTTGTGCGCTTGACCCTTGTGATACCCTTGCAGTATGGAAACCTGCAGCGTTTGCACTGAGTGGTGATCACAGGCCAGTGACCCACAGTATCAGAAGGAATCGATTGTTCACGAATGGGCTTACTTGGTCCTCATACTCTTGTTCCATGTCAGAGGGTCTTCTTGGCCATTTTAATCTACGTACAAATTAATAACAATTATAAATTTATATTCCAGCATGTTATTATAAAGAATTTTCATCAAATAATAACAATCAAAATAATAATATAAGTTTTCCAAAGACCATCAGTCCTGCAATCGATTTCTATGTAGAGCCTTCACAGAGCCAAATTTGTTACAAACCGAATAACTACAAAAAACAAAAACCTCATAACATATGTTGTAGACGCATTCAATAAGCAAGTGAGTATTTTTTCATAGCACAAATCACCTTGTGTCAAAAATTAGCGACATTCTTCCAGAGGGTTTTTTGTGATAGCTAAAATATTAGCTTTCTTGAGCTAAAAAAAGAAGTGCGTCTGTCAAGGACCGATCCTACTGGAAACAAGTGCATGCAAAAGGTTCCTAGGACCCTACCGAATGTGTAACAACAGGCAGTGAAGGAATACAGGCGTTCTCTTGGCTGTATGCATGATTCAAACGGTATGTGACAAATACGTTACTCGCTGTGTTAAGGGCAGTCTCAGTGCTTTGGTTCACCCTAAATCTCGACTGAAATGGCTCTAGGACATTTTGTGAATTAATAAAATCACTCAGCTGGAAGAAAATCAGTTTCTCTAAAATGCTGGTTAAAAATAGTAAGTTTGAAAACGGCCTAAAATTATTAAAATCTAAATTGTTTTTCTTCGGCAGTGGCCTCACCACTACCTCTTTAAAGGCAGCAGGAAAGACTCTGTCTGAAGGAAACAGTTTATTTTATTTAAAATCTTTTCTTTAAAATATCCAAAAAATGACTTAAAAAAGGGAGTGGGGACTGGGTCCAAAACACATGTGGTGGGCCTTACTGAGGAAATCTTCATCAAATCTTCATCAAACATTAGATCTGATAGAGTCCACCTTCCCCATGAAGTGGTCTGCAAACTGCTCGCATAGGGAATCAGTGACATTAAAACGAGGTTTGTTAAGATCTGGGTTAAATTTAGGAATAGGAATTCGAGGTTTTTCTGTTTTTTGATTACATTTGAGAAATAATAATTCCTTGCGAACCTTACTGCCCTGTTGTAAATTGGTTGAGCTGCTGCATCCAAGCCATAAATCACCAAGTGCAATGCAAAGCATCGGACGCAGTGGTGTAAAGCACGCCACCTCTGGACAGCAGTGGAGATGCGTTCTCTGGAGTGACAATTCGGTGGAAGGGGGATAATGGCGTGAGGTTGTTTTTCAGGAGATGGGCTTGACCGCCATAGTTCCAGTGAAAGGAACTCTGAATGCTTCAGCACACAAAGACATTTTGGACAATTCTATGCTCCACATTTTGTGGAACAGCTTGGATCTTGCTCCAACATGACTGTGGACCAGTACCAAGTGTGTGACCTCACAAATGTGCTTCTGGAAGAATGGTCAAAAATTCCCATAAACACACTCCTAAACCTTGTGGACAACCTTCCCAGAAGAGTTGAAGCTGTTCCAGCTGCAACGGGTGGACCGACATCATATTGAACCCTATGGTTTAGGAATGAGATGTCACTTAAGCTCATTTGTGAGTCAAGGCCAGTTAGTGAATACTATTGGCAATATAGTGTATTGTGAATGTGTGGGAAACAGAGCATCGCAATGTTGCTGTGACAAAATGTCAAAAGAAGCATCACATTATATATTTATACAATTTATTTTTTGGATGTGAGAGGTGGTTATAGATGGAGACACAAATCTTTTGTTCATTCTGGGAATAACATACTCTAAACCAATGATCGGAACAGCCAGTCAGTTCACAGAGATATCAGTTCACTATAATGTACGATATGGCTTGATTTTTGAAAGAAAAGCGTTTACCTATTGCTTTTGCCTCCTCTCTGTTAAGTGTCATTATTGGGTGGACACCATAAGTTCCCATTTTTTCAAATATTCCTTCAATTATGCCCTGTGTGATCATTATACATTCAACCTTGTCAAACATACTCAGCGTTAGGCCTAATTAATGATTCACTGAGTCTTCAGGCGAGACGCTGCAGGTGAAATCACTGATTTTTTTTGTGGTCAATGTTGAGATTTTTAACTAGATTTCTCTTTAACATTTTGTGCCAGAGTAAAAAAAACATCAAACATCAAACTCTCCCACTGAGATGTGTACTTTTAGGAAGTTTGTCAGCAAATCCAGTAAGTCCCTGCAACCACCGCAGCCTTTTGTCTTTTCACATGCTTTCCCATTCACAAATGTTGCATTTTTTTGTATCAAGATGTGGTATGCGCAACATTTACATGTAATCTAAATCATGATTTTAGTTTCCTCTCAGTCAATTTCCGAAGGCGGGTACGGTGCACACACAGATGTTTCTTTAAAAAACATTTCATTATCTCGAAATAAGGTTTTCCTGACACTCTTACAGCAAGATCTTGATTTAGTAGCACTTACAGGGTTGAAACTTCCCAGGCTTGAACATATGAATATTTTGAAGATTTAATTGATTTATTTTTTCAGAGGGATTTGTTAATATCTATTTCTTTGTCGGATTCATTGAGTTTTGAGTGCCAAAAATAAGGCTGTTAAGTAAGTGTTATTGTTATTGTTACAGTTAATATTATAATTTATTTATTTAAGATTTAGATTAAGATTTATGATTTTGTCACTAATTACCACTTTATTCAAAAACTAAACAAGACATCCTAAATCTCCTCAAACTAATATATCAACAAAATAAAACTATAGATTTAAACTTAGCTCAATCGATTATTTTGATTTTTGTTGCCGAAAATACAGGCAAATATATATATATATGCGTGTGTGTGTGGGGGGGGGTGTATATTTGCATTCCCTATTAACCTGCTTCACCTTAAATTATACATTTGAAGTTCACTAACATGGGCTATATACACTTAATAATAACAACAGCACAAAAGCTGTAGCTGCATTCTAAACGACCAGCTACACAAGCAAATGTTACTGAGATGTAATTATCAGTTTAAAAATGTGAATTGTCCTCTCTGTGAATTGCCTGAAGCAAAAATTATCTTCATCTGCATTATATTTCATATAAATATAACTCAACCAATCTTAACCTTCTGGTGGCACGAAATTGACGTGGATCACATTTAATAAACACTTAAAACAAAATGCAAAAAGTTTGCTGGAAACCAATATATTCAGATCATAGCCTATTAGAACTTATGACATCCTCCACACAGGAGTTTAACAAGGCCAAGAGGAGAAGGGTCGAGGGAGCACATTTAAAGAGTAGATGAAGGCGGTTCATGACAGAAGAGGGTCAGTGCAAGAGCTCTTCAGAGTGAGAGGGGCAGGGGGTCAGAGAGGCGGACATGACAGTATCATATTGACAAAATATCTAGGGCATTTGTCCGGGGCAACTTCAGCAAAGGTATTGGTTTGGCCTGGGACACACTAGTAGATTTTTCAAATGAGTTGCAATTTTCAAATGTAACACACATGCATTTTTCCGCAACTAAAAATCCATCACTCCTATGAAGTCACAGACTAAATGATAAATGCAAAATATGAACCGAAAGCACACACTACTCATTTTCCATAAAGATTTGTGTCAAACACAAGATCCCTCGTATGAGGAGAGAGGAGGGAGCAGGCTGGAACCAGCTGAGACAACGGGGTTGTTGCACTCCCACCACTTTCCTCTCCCACATCTTCCTATCAACTCAGCCCTGGTCCAGCTCTGAGTGTCCAGAGCCTGTGCTGTGACCACGGTCCAGGAGGAAGTGGACCTCTGATTATAGACATATAGACTGTATGAAGTTTGTGACAGTTGAAGCATGTCATGAAGTGGAAGTGTGCATCGTGACTGCGCTCACTCATCTGACCGGCCCAAAGGTTGGTTGTATCAGTCCACCGGGAAAACTCTCAGTCTCCGGATGGCCAGTCCAGTCCTGGGTGGGTGTGTGCTCAAATTTCGCAAAGGTAAGCTTCCCAAATTGCTATGGCCACAAAAGTTGCGTCACCTAAATGCGTCTTTGGAGGTAAACGCACCAGCGCTTGCGACAAGACACTAGGAGGCGTCACTCTAAAAATAAAAGAAGCGGTCTAAGGCTGGTCATCAAGAGGTGGTGCAGGGCTGGCCATATTTACAAAAAAGTGCTGTGCTGTGCAGTCGAGACACAGGTCCAAAGCAAAAGAAAAACCCAAATGATCCAAATAAAAAAGGCAAGGTACTGGAGGTATGGCAGGAGCCAGAGGCACACCTGAATGAAAGCCAGCCTTTTATGTAAGGATTAAACAATGATGAGTCGTTAATGTACAACGTGCAGCATGGCAAGTGTGTTTTCTTTTCATATTTTGTCCTGTGTGTTACAGCATTTACGCCTTCAGAACAGAAAGTGGCCTACCTGCGCATTGTCAACACTACTGTAGAAAGAAACAAGGGATCCCAACAAAAGCATGCCTTTACCTTCTATATGTTATATCGGGACATACAGTAATTTAGGATACCGATGTCGCTAAATAGTAGGCAAACCTATTTACCTGGAATAATACGATGGAAAGCTACTTTATGTCTGTTCTTCTGAGAGTCCAACCCAGTGAGCTCTTCGCACCAGTGAAATGAATAATTGTGATGAGGTCCTTTATTGAATGCGGCAAAAGATACAATTCTGTTTGAAAATACTCCATGGAGTCTTTATTTTGATGCCCTCTGAGAGAACGCTAAACCTGAGCCGCCACACACATGGAGCAGCTTCTCCATCACAGCCGGTGCATGTGGCCAGTCAACATTGTGCCCTGAATCATTATAGTAATAGTCATTTTGCAATATGCAATATATGTATATACATGTGTGTGTGTGTGTGTGTGTGTGTGTGTGTGTGTGTTTGTGTGTGTGTGTGTAGTAGTAGTAGTATATATATACTCACACTATATATTCACAAAAGTATTTGCTCACCCATCTAATTTAACCCTTCCATGGCCACAGGTGTATAAAATCCAGCATATAGGCATGCAGACTGTTTCTACAAACATTTAAGAAAGAATAAGTGGCTCAGTGAATTCCAGCATTGAACTGTGATAAGATGCCACCTGGGCAACAAATGCAGTCGTGAAATGTCCTCGTTCCTAAGTATTCCACAGTCAACTGTTAGATGTATCATAAGGAAAGTGCATAGTGCTAAAAGGTTGCCAACTGTCTGCAGAGTCAATCACTACAGACCTCCAAAGTTCATGTGGCATTCAGATTTGATCAAGAACAGTGCGCAGAGAGATTCATAGGCTTCTACGGTCGAGCAGTTGCATCCCAGCCATACATCCCCAAGTGCAAGGCAAAGCATCGGATGCAGTGGTATAAAGCACGCCGTCACTGGACTCTAGAGTAGAGACGCTTTCTCTGGAGGGACGGATTGCGCTTTTCTATATGGGAATCTGATGGACAAGTCTGGGTTTGGTATTAGACCGGTATCCAACTTATCATTTTTAAGCAAAATTTTAGAGAAACTTGTTTTTATACAGTTGAACGATTTTATTAATTCACACAATGTCCTTTAGGGTAAACCACAGCACCGAGACGGCCCTTTTAAAGATTTTAAATGATTTTAGATTAAATTATGACTCCCAGAGGGTCACAGTGCTGTTTCTACTGGATCTAAGCGCTGCTTTTGATACAGTAGACCACACTATTCTTTTATCTCGTTTGAAACAGATCGGCCTCTCTGGTGCTGTTCACAAATGGTTTACATCCTATCTCACAGGTGAGAAAAAAAGAGCATTTCAGCTCTACAACTTTTACAAAATTCAGCAGCTCGTGTCCTGACGAAGACCAGGAAGCGGGAGCA
>JAADKR020053350.1:1221-11389 GCA_011763505.2 Lythrypnus dalli | reverse complement strand
ACAAGTGACATGTGAAAGTTGCCAACAACAAAACAAGAACAGAGAACGCCCAATCCTCGAGTATGGGACCTGTCATTTTCTCACAGAAATCTGTTTGTATCAAAGCAAAACAAAATAAAACATGGTGGGTTACCTGAGTATGAAGACATAAGAAATAATTTAGAAAAAAATGAAAAATTCTACTCTATTCACTAGAGTTGAAAATATAGTCTTCTGAATAATACCAGATTTGAGAGCCAGTATGTATTGTATATGTACTGTTAGTATTGTATATGTAGTATAAGCAGTTAAATTGTTTGTTTAGCCAAATATTTATCAGTATCCTTTGCAACATCAGAAATAAAATGAAGAATAAAAAGCCCATCACTAACAGAAAGTCAGAGTGGCTGTCTGCCCAAACCAATTCCCTGTCCTTCTCAGTTTAGCCACTTTAGCATTTGCGGCAATTGTTGGACACTTGTTTTTGAATCATTTCTCATTTCACTGAGGAGAAGATGCAAGCTTAGTGCTCTCCACTCACATATTTTTTTTTTTATCTAAAATGTTTTAACCACTATCTCCTTGGGGTAAGTAGAAAAAATATCTAAAAAGCACTATGTTTTATGGTAAGAACCAACCAGAAACAGCTTTATCTGGGCATTGCTAGGACGGCTATCTGTGGCATTGGCCAGTGAACAAGACGTCCAGCTATACGGCCTGATTGGACACAGATATGCTCAGCAGCAGCTTCAGCAGGCAGACATGGCTGACTGTTGTAAAAATAGCTCCTGATTGAACTGCAGTGTGCTTTACTCGGGGCTGTAGTCTGAGAAGCGCTCGGTGATAGACTCTGGAGAGCGGCAGAGCGGTATGGCTGCCAGCGTCTGGAAGGCTTCCAAAGCACAGGTTTACACTGAGAAGGGCTCCTGCTGGTGAAGGGCAGCTTTACCATCTGCTGCCATTCAATACGTATCCACATTTCAGTGCGGTGTGTGTGACATCAATTGAACGTTTGGCTAATTTCATCCAACAGGGTTCATCTTTTATATTATTTGGATGATTAAATGTTCTAATTCATTTGTAGTAGATGAGGTGGGAGTGTGCTCTATAAAAGAAGGGTCCATTGAGTGGCCTGACCATGACCTCTGAGTGTCCTGACCTCGACCTCTGATGCCAAACACAAGCTGGGCCACACTCTGTCTGGTTAACAGCTAAAAACCGACTAGTCACTGCTTCTACGCCTAAAGCAGAGTGGTTGAACAGCCATTCTACACACATAATCATTGATTTTCAAGAACTCTGCAAAGCGCTGCCACATGTTTATTTCTCTGTATCAGTGGTGTGCCACCCATCCAATCAGAACAAACAGTGCTTGCCCAATTATATCTAAAAAAAAGCCTTCGACTGAAAACTATTGAAGCACTATATACAGGGTTGCTGCTTGCCATTTTGGTGTCCTAATCAGAAATGTATGTTGTGCCCCCTCCCTCTCAGAAAGAGTTGTCATATAAAAATAAACAGGGCTTGAAATTAGCACTAAACAATCTAATTGGTATTGGCTAAACACTGGTATATTTCTGTTTTTGTTTTTTACACAGTATACCAATTAGTATCATATTAGACGTAATTTTAGCATTTTAATTGAGTTAAGTGAACTGAAAACAATAAAAATGTTTTTATATATTCCTGTTGGTCCTAAAAAATATATATAATGTATTTCTTTCCAACAGCTGTGATATAATGAACATAATCATCTGCTGCTCGTGTAAGCCTGTGATTTATACTGTGTTAAATAGGAATGGTCTCTTTGCTCTGAGTCTGGGAGCCTGCAGAGTGCGGTTGCTAGGCAGACTCGGGCCACATCTGCGCTCTCTTCAGAACTTGTTGAGCTGCCAGTAATATTTGGACACTGACATTTTAGCTGCACCTCCATTTGGAACTGTTTCCACGGAATCTGTCAAAAAAAAAAAAAACGGAAACTGATGCATTTTGAGAAGTTAAGAAGCTGTCCATAGGCCTAGAATGCGATAAAAAATCAAATTTTTGGAGCTTCAAACCATGTTATAACATTGCTCCCAGACTGCTGTAGTATTTCACCTCATTCACACAGTTTTGTGTAATCCTTGGGTTCATCCTGTTTAATTTAGCAGTTTCTCTTTCTATGGTTCGGCTCAAAATGTGTCTATCAAGCTGTTGGAAAAGCTGCAAATTTAAGCTGAAAGACAGTTTTTGTTACAGGTTTGTCCCACTGCGGCCTGTGGGGGGAGCCCCAGGCAAAGTCTTTACCAGCTCTAGTGCCTGTATTTCATTTTTTAGTCTTTAATTCTTGCAAGGACATAATTTCACTTCATAAAATGCCAAATATCAATGCTGAGGCACTCAAAATTATTTTCGAATGTATTTTTAAGTGCTGTGATTTGATCCCTTTAAAACATTGAGCCCCATAACCTTTAAATTTATTCAAACATATTATAGTTTACATTATTAACTGAGAAAATGTACCTGATTACTCACATCTGATATAACTTTTTGGGAACAGTCTATGCTACACAACATACTTAGTTATTCCCATTGAAGACCAAAAGCATCGGCAACTACAGGCAGAATGAATAATTCAGGGACTAAGGTTTCTTCTTATCAGCAACATGCCTAATTGCTGATGTGAGTAAATACAGCAGCGGATAGAATATATTGAAGGTTTATTGAATTTTAAAGATGCAGTGAGTAGAATTTGCTGAGCTTTGATTGAGTGCAAAGCGGATCTCATGTGGACGGATATATTTAGATTTCTATATGTGATCATAAGCATAAACGATAGCAGCATCAAACATTCAACAAGACATAGTGACATTATCCTGTTAAGAAAAGCTAGTAGTGGCAGCAGATCCTTATCCAAAGGCTAAATCGCATCACAAAAAAAAAAAACATTGTCACTAACTTTTAGGTTGTTTGGTTCAGAAATGTCAGTTAAATATATCATATAGCAGATAAACACAGTGATATTTGAGAAGTGACATGAAGGTTGTAGGATTTACAGAAAGTGCGCAGTAATTATTTAAACAAAATTAGGCAGGTGCATACATTTGGGCACTCCAACAGAAAAAAAATACATCAATATTTAGTAGACCCTCCTTTTGCATAAATAACAGCCTCTAAAATGGTATAGATTCCAATGAAAGTCTGGATTCTAGTTGAAAGTAATTTTGAACAATCCTTCTTTATTAAAAAAATTCTAGTTCAGTCAAATTTGATGGACAGCATACTTTATAATCACACCACAGATTTTCACTAATATTCAGGTCTGGGACTGAGATGTTGACACCGGCCGAGGTACATACGAAAGATCCAAACGAAACGACCGCCAGTAACCCTTTAAAAACTTGTTACACTGCATTGTGCTTGTCATTATAGGTCCAACTCACTATAAACTTTTGCATAAATTATTGTCCGGGTCAAATCAGCAACGCATATGAATAGCAACACACACACACACACACACACTTCAAAACAGCAAAAAGGCGAAACTTGGTAACGATATCCAAGTAAACACAAGCAACGCAAAATATTAGCTATTATGCCTACACAAAACACCAAAGTGGCCAAGTCCTTTTTGATAAATTAACATGGAAAAACAGTCCACCCAACAGTAAACACATTTTATATGCCTAACCAGGGGCTGCTTCCAGAGGAGCTCTCCGTGGTGCTGATCACAAGTGGGTTGCAGGCCTACTGCTCATAGATCACATAGGACTAAGGGAATCATTATTACCATTTCATACACCCCTTCCATGTCTAAACAGTACTACATATATATAAATGGCTTACCTGAATTTAAACAGCACCACCTTGTGTTCAGGTTTGTCAAAAATGTGACTGTACATGAATGAGAGCCAAATGAGTCATCCTTATCTGACTCAAGTTACTTTGGGAACAGGTCTTAAGTCTGAGGGCAGTGAAGGATCTTTCAGAAGAGGCAGCGGACACAACACGAGTCAGGCACAGTTCCAAAAGTCACAACTTCTTGGAACAGCTTTTTGGTATAAATTCTGCGAGCTCACTGACTGTGGTGAACTTCCTGTCCCAAGTAAAGTTTATTATTTAGAACAGGCTGTCTTTTTTGTTGCATCGATCAGAAAGCTTTCTCTTTGAGCAGCAACTTTCATTACCACTTGATCAAATCTTCGCTTCAGTTTCATTTCAATTAAATCTACTGCTCCAAAGAACTAGCGTCACCACTGTGCTTCTCCTGAGTTTTGCTCCAGCGCTTTGAGTTTGCCTTGTGGGATTGTAACATCTTATAGAAACCTTTATATTGCCCATCATCTTGTTAAAAGTGTCGTCTACTCTAAGAACGTGTATTTGACTTTGGAGGACTGTGACACAGAGCTGTGCAAAAGGTTATTGTTTTTCTCTTCAAGCTCTGGGACACTGCCCAAACAGCGCCTGGCTGAAATCCAATCCAAAAAATGTCCTCACTTGTTTAGCCTGTTTGCAAAATCCATCTTAGCTTATCTTAGAACATCGGCTCTTATTGTCCAGTCTTTTTCCAACGTGTTTGACAGGCAGCTATTACTCTTGAAAATGCAGTGGTACGGACACACCATCAGGTTGGACACAGTCCCAGGAGGTTGCAGACCACATCTTCTGAGCAAAAAGAAACTGCTTAAGTTTGGCTGATTCACCAATGACAGAATAAACTCCTTGGACAAAGTTTAACGTGTCCGCAATGAGCTTCACTTATCTTGCAATGAGATCCAAAACGTGATTACTTAATTCGACTGAACACCATTCAAATGCCCAGGCATGTTGGACGCACCATCAAAACAATATCCAGTCAAACATTCCAAAGATATGTTACAGTTTTTCGTCAAATTATAAGACACTAAATTTCATTGACTGCACACATTTCTCCAAGACAGAACATTTTGGACACATTTCATGGCTTACACACTGCTCTCAAAACTGTTGCACACTGTTAGTAAAAGACTGCACACATTTTTTGCTCAACATTTCAGTCACGGCACACATTTTTCAAAAAGTGAACACTAGGAGGCAGAATGCGAAACCTATTCCAACAACAACAGGTCAAAGCTGAAAGCACTATTGCCAATTAACAGCAGAGCATAAAAATCGTTGGGAAGCAACATTGTCTTCAAGATGGATGTCAGAGGAGCAAGGGATGTACGAGGAAGGACGGAACCGGAACCTGGACCGGCCCATGGACCTGGCCCAGAACCAGTACCTGCTCTTCAGCCTCTTCCAGAACCAGAACCTGCTCTTCAGCCTCTTCCAGAACCAGAACTAGAACCTGCTCTTCAGCCTCTTCCAGAACCAGAACCTCCTCTTCAGCCTCCTCCAGAACCAGAACCTCCTCTTCAGCCTCCTCAGGACCAGAACCTGCTTTTTAGCCTCCTCCAGAACCAGAACCAGAACCTGCTCTTCAGCCTCTTCCAGAACCAGAACCTCCTCTTCAGCCTCCTCCAGAAACAGAACCTGCTCTTCAGCCTCCTCCAGAACTAGAACCTGCTCTTCAGCCTCTTCCAGAACCAGAACCTGCTCTTCAGCCTCCTCCAGAACCAGAACCTGCTCTTCAGCCTCTTCCAGAACCAGAACCTGCTTTTCAGCCTCCTCCCGAACCAGTTCCTGCTCTTCAGCCTTCTCTAGGACCAGAACCAGAACCTGCTTTTCAGCCTCTTCCAGAACCAGAACCTGCTCTTCAGCATCCCCCAGAACTAGAACCAGTACATGCTCCTCTGCCTCCTCCTGAACCTATCCATGCACCTAATCTTGGCCTGGGACCCAGACAAAGACCAAGTCAAAGGCTTCGACGGAGACAAAGACCCACACAAAGAAGAAGAATTTCAGATGAGATTCGAGAAACTGTGATCAATAATGTGTTGATCATGGAATGACCCTGAAAGAGGCAGGACAAAGAGTCACATCCAACCTCATCATATACACGTTTGAATGACATGTGCAAGCATTCCAAGAATTGAGTTTTGTATTGTAGCAGACAATAGTCCCTGTATAACATCCAATCTCTTTCTTTGGGAGGAGCACAAAAGTGCCACAAAACGCCGTCCCTGTGCGCAATGCCCTCACAACATAAAAGGTTGATGAAGAGAAAAAGTAGTTTCAATACAGGCTGCAACTGTCTTAAAACCCAAAACCCTGGTTTCTGATCTGCCATTTGTTGTTTTCCTGTGATTGTCCCATTTTAATTGTGGGAAATTACATTAAAAATTGACAGAAAAAGATCTCTTTTTTTCCCTCAAAAAATGAGATCCGGATCAAAAGGTTAAATTCAGTCACAAATGTCAGACTAAAACTAAATCCCTGTTCACCAGTGCACAATATCACTGGAAATACAATATACAAATTCGTGAGAGCACATTTATGCAGTTGACAAAAACTTAGGGACATTCAGGAGGAGTCTGTATGAAAAACAAGTGCAAATCAACATCTGGCTTTTCTACTTACCTGCAGGCTATTGTTTATCTGTGCTGCCACTAAAGACACTAAAAATAGCTTTAATAATCTAATTCATTAGTCTTGGGTTATGTTTTGTAACTTGATGAGGGCGTGTTATGCTTTAAGCAGTTCATTAGAAATAATTTTAAACACATTTTGGCTGCCGTCTTACACTATGATGGATAGAAAATCCTAAATTGGTCCATTACATATTATTCAAATGTACTTAGCTATACTTCCTGGTTTAACAAGTGCACTGCTCCAAAGCCCATATCCTCCCCTCCCCTTGCTCCCTTTCACAACAAACCTTTTTGTTTCATTAGCCGCTCTTTGCTGACCAAGGCAGGACACTTGCCTTTGATTGGAAGGAAGTGACTTTGAAGATACTTCCATCAAAGGTAAGGAAAGGCAAGATACCTGGCAATTGAGAAAAAGCCATTATCTGCTATTAACAAGGCATACCTTTGTAGTGAAGGCAGTTTGAGCACTGAAATGGCCATGTGACGGTGGCCACTATTGGTTGAAGGTAAATAAAAGTTGTTTAAGCACGTGTGTAGTGAATAATAAAAAAATATATAAAAATAGATTTATTTAGGCTCACATTTGCCTTAAATAAAAACATTCATGGAACCTCTCAGTGAACACAGTGAAAAAGCATGTTGCCTTAATACCTTCCAACACCTGGAGCTAATGTTCTGTCTTTTATACCTGCAGTATCTACTCACAAATGGTGGACTGCAGCGCGCCTTAGAGCAGAGGTTCCCAAACTTTCCAGATCCTCAAAATCACCAGTTCAACAAATAGGGGTAAAACATCTCAAATCTGGTATATTAATGCTTGTTTTGACAGTATAGTTTGATCGTGGGCTCAGATTCAGTAACGTGTACTGTTTTCAATCCAAAAATACACCAAATTCAATATAATAACGTTTTCAAATATTGGGTTGGGCAATATTGCCGTGATAAAGGCAGCTTTCATGTCGCTGATAATAAATATATTTTATTTATACAAATTAACAACACAGCAGCGCCGAAAAACACGAGGTAGTATTCATAATTGCAGAGAGAAGTCCTCAACTCCTCAACTATCATGTGACTGCATGCACTCAAAACTTTACACACATCGATACACTTTACCATAATCAAGGCTGATAAAGTTTACAATCTTGTTCAAGGCTTCACTCCCAGCAGATCTCTGCAGGTAGAGAGTAACTGCTCACATCTGTCAGGCTCAGACTCATGTGCAGCAGAATGGAGCAGTGGGGCAGGGGAAGGCAGGAGCAGGAAACCAGGATTCTTTTTCCTGCATATTTTTGTGGTTTGAAGCCATTTCCACCTTTGATTTCTACTTTGCTTTTATTTGCTCGGCAGGTGCAGAAGAATGTCCTTTGTGATCTGACACTAAAAATTGGAGATGACGGTAAAGAGTTTTAAGCATTTTAGTTCGGTGAGTTTTAAGCATTTTAGTTGTTTTAAATGACTTGGCTAGGTTTTCTTTGTGTGGCGCATCTTTCTCATTTCACAAGTAATACTTCATGTTAGAAAAAAAACAAAAACTGTACACAATAAGTTTCCCAATGTTTCCCAAGAAGCACAAGTGTCACACTTTTGATTGATTTTCTCACTTACACACCTCTGCATTATACACTTTACTTTGAAGGTAATAAAAAGTTTTAACCGTGTTGTTTTGACGACAAAGAGGCTTGTTATGTTCCGTCACTTCTGTGAAACATCCCTCTCTTCTGCGAACTCCATTATTACTTTTAATGCTGACAGGCATTTTAATTAGCTTTCACTTACACAGCGCTGTTTTGTGGAGTTGACGAAAGCCTTCCTTTTTCTATGTCCTCATATTGTCTTTTCAAGTGAGGGATGTGGTTTTTTGTGATCATTTCAAACACATTCAGAATACTATATTAAATATGAGTAATTGGACGATGGCATCTGGATCTAAGTTTCATTTGGTTTCAGTTATGATACAATGTGAATATTCTTATGTCCTTTTAAGGCATATAGTAAACAACCTCATATTATTTAAGAGCATAAAAGTCTATAATAGCACCATATGTAGTGCCTGTGTTTTGTGAATTTCAGCATAACAAATCACATATGTGTTGACTGAATAAAAATCTGTACAACTTAAATATGTTTTAGTCATGCATTCCTATTAATTGTAGGCAGAGAAAATATAACAAAAACTATGTGCTTTACGGCAAAGTTTAAAGTAAGCTGATTAACAATTCTGCTGCAAAAATGGGCTTCTGTGTTATCATAAAGTGTTTTTTTTTATCTTATTTTAAGCCATGAATATACAGTAAATGTTGATTTGCTCCTCATTGTTGTTTTTTGCATTCTTTCACTAACCTTTAATTAGACATTCATGTGTTGTTTTTCACACACTGCATACACCTTTATTTAAGTGACAGATGAGCTCACTGTGACTATATTTTATTACTCTCTGCTGTGACACCAGGCTTACAATATCTAAACCTGAGCATTTTCTATTGTAAAAAATAAAACATCTTGAGTATGTAGCTTACTGCCATACTATGAGGGAAAAATGTATTGTTAGTTTTCTTTCATTTTATGTTCTCTCATAAAAATAAGGTCTTTAACTTGAAAACAATGCCCAAAATTGCCTTCATGGCTATTTTGGGTCACATCAGGGCTACCAAGGTATTTCAGTGTATTTTCTCCGGTGGATGTATTAGATTAGAGCAGGTGTTTAACCAAAACCTTCCCAGTTACATAACACTGTGGGACATGGGTGACTGGGTCGTGAAAAGAAAACAAGGAAGGCGACAAACTTTGAATGATTACCGCTGGAGATGTAATTCAAGATCACCCTCCGCCCCCTTTTTAAAACTAATGTGACCAATGAGGCGCATCCCTTTGCTGCATGGTCTTGATGATTGCATATTGACTGAAGCATTACTTGTTTTGTGCATGACGGGTTGCAGGGTCGTAGTCGTTTCACAGACTGTATAGTATCGTGATTGGAAGAGCATGCATGTGTTGTCCGTGATCCTTGACCTTCATTAGCATCAGGTTGTAAAGGTCAGTCGAATGCGTGGGTGACCATATGTAGACTGTGCACTGTGGAGGTAAAAAGAGTTAAAAGTCCTGGCTCAAAAAATACCATAGAGTGTTTTACATTACAACTCAGAGTATGGAGTATAACCCTAAAGATGTATAGTGTGTGATCTGCAGTTTTCAGGTTTTGGGCCAGTTTGGTAGACTTAACATATAAACTTTCCTCAACAAAAATACTTAATCTTCCAAATAACATGTTTACTTATTGCACTGATTCAATGTTTCTCCATACCAATAAGCAGTATATGGCAAATCATAATTTCAAAGGCCGTTTTCTCAGAATGCATTGTTTTCACATTTCACAGAGCGACAATACTGTATCTGCACCTTAATAGCTCCTATAGACTTCAAACTTTCCAGTCTTGTACTTCACAATATTCAGAAGAATTTTAATTCTTAATTCCTGGTCGGATTTAGTCAGTTTTTCAAAGGGGATTCTGGATTCTTGTAAGGTGTTAGTAAGAAAATCTGTTTTTAAAAAAAATCTAAATTGGCCTTGTTCTTTGGGACACAAAACTCAATAAATCCGGCTAGGAAATAGATATTAACAAATCCCTTTTCAAAATATTCTTAGGTACAAGTCTGGAAAGTTTCAAGCCTGTAAGTGCTGCTGGAGATGGGGTCTT
>JAADKR020053170.1:0-22114 GCA_011763505.2 Lythrypnus dalli | reverse complement strand
TTCTTTTTCCAAGAGCAAGGAAGAAGCTTCTGCGACAAGAAGCGAAACGTCCTCTACTCAACCAACCCTGTCCAGTCCAAGATTCAAGCTTTTTCTACTATCTTGTCTTAATGTTGTCACAGCTCCAGTTCATCCACTGTTACTCAAACAAGTCACTCAACATTGTTTCAGTCCCGGTTGCTGTCTCATTTGGCTTTTTACCTTCTACTTCTTCTGGCAAATAATTGTAAAAAACCGTATACCTGTCACAGCTCCAGATCCTCTGCCATGTCTCCAGCTCCTCACCCAGTGGTTTTCCCTGTGCCACGCCCACCTAATCAATTAAGCCCACACACTTGAAGCTCATCACTCATCAGCTACAGTATATAAGCCTCAGCTCCACATTCATCAGTTGCCTGAATGTCTTTGCATATGCAAGCCCTTCTAGCACTCAAAGCCGGACTGATCTCCTGTTGCCGACCTGTTCTGTTCTGCCTTGCCCTCGGACTGACTCCAAGGTATCGACTCGTTTCTGTTGAGACCTTGTCTGCTCATCTGATCCCTGGCCACCAACCTTGCCTTCCGTCCCTGACCGTGAGCTGTCAATCTGTGAGATTTCTGTCTGCTGGCTTCTTGAACTCTGGTCTGCCCCCGACTCTGTTTGCCTGTCCTTTGGTTGTTGTCCTTCTGCTGTGCTGCTAAACGGAGCATCAGTGCCTTGTAGCACAGAGTTAGCGTTGCTGACTGCCACGCAAGAGACAAGAAAATTAAATTAAAACTGTTTTTGCTGCCAGTAACTGCACCAGTGTTATAAAAAGATTTAGTCAATAATGTTGTGTATCGCAATACTTTCTGATATGATTGGTTGTCCTTTAAAATATATAATGACAGGCCGGCACAGATGCAGAATATCCTCTGAACAGCTGAGAAATTACTTTGATTCTTAGAATGATCAACCATTGGGCTAGCCCTCCGCTTAAATATAGTAATAAATATAATAGTAAATAAAAAGGTCAATAAATAAAAAAGAGGGTCTTCCTTCAAAATACAGATGATCCATTAATTTTAAGACGCTTTACATTTCAGTTTTTAGTAGATTTGCAAAAAGTTAACATTACATTTTGAAATCAATATAAAAAATATAAAACAAAAAATATATCGTGTTTGTAGCGCATGTGTGTGCGCACTGACGGTGCGCCGCAGCAGTGGAGCAAAGTTACGATAATGTTCAAAACCAAAACTTATTTTGCCTAGATCTATCTTCGAAATGAGACAAGACTCGCTGACTCTTGAACGCTCAAAACAGAGGCGGAGGGGTAGGGGGAAGGGCTACGGGGGAGAATTGAGACAGCCTTAGGCTTGTTTAGAGGCTTTCGGTCAACGATATTTAATAAAACTCTCAATCGGACATGATGCTCCTTGACGTGACAAATGTGTGTTTTGCATAAAATGTTCACAAACTAATATAAAAAGAAGTCGAATTCAAGCACAGGGTTGAAATTTCATGTAATGTCAGACCGATTCTGTGGCATGTTCTGCTGTTGAGCAGTGGACTCTGGAAAGAAAATGAGACAACCAGCCCTCATTTCCATTCTCATTATTTTTGGCTATTATAGATTGGGCTTGTTTTCTTATATTTACGCCAAGGTTCGTTCACATTTAGACATTGTGCACTCCTGGTTGGACTTGCAAATGTAGTTCTTATTTGCACAATCACTGCAAAATATTATCTACAGGCAGTTTTAGAAATCATTTCAAAGGCTAGTCGCTGAGAAACATGGAGTGAAGTATCCTTGTGGAGGGAGAGAGTTCTGGACACATGTGGGCACGTTACGCAATTCTGCATTTGGTGGAAACTTTGGGGGAAGTGGGACGGCTCTGTTTACTCTCAAGCTTATTATTTCAGGGAAACGACATGCTTTTGTTTGAGTTATTTTTTCTGACAAATGAGAGAAACAGATGAACTCGCCTGAACCGATCCCAGATTTGGCGTCTCACAGACTCTCCAGTATATTCCAGACGGAGATAATGCACTTTGCGGTGTGAATATTAGAGCAGTCATTCTTTTGCTATGTTTGGTAGTCGATGGAGCATTCCTGCACAAAGCCTGGCGCAGGGCCTGGGTCAGGAGCGCGGGGTGAACCGGTCCGAGGCCCACCTCTGTGGGGGAAGAATGTGGCGCTTGCTCCAAGTCAAATGAGACTCTTCCTCCCTGTGATGTATCGCACCTTCTGCTCCTTTCTGCACTGAACCTTTTCAAACATGCATTTTACTTTAGCTTGGAAAACAGGCTACAACTTAAATGACAAACATCTTGACACAAAAAAGCATCGCCTGGTGTTGAGTGCTCCTCTGTTGGAAATTGCCTAAAATCAGAAATAAGTTGTTCTTGTAAACACCAACTCATAAATCAGATTTGGTCATGAACAGCACATGACTTGCTACATGCAAAATCAATGTTTTGGAACTTTTAACTTCGTTAAAAGAGTGGGCATTATGCTATACATCAGTGGTTTCCAACTGGCATACCTGGGGCCAGATCTGGACCTCTAGAGGCTTTAGTCTGGACCCCAAAGCATTTCTAACCCTTTATTATACATAATATTTAAGGCTGAATTAACAAAAAAACAACAAAACACTATAATAACTTACAACAGCAAAATGTTTTTTGCTCATCTCTGCTTTCTAATATATAATATATTTCTCACTGATCATTGTAATTATGCATAAGGAAAACAGGACAAAACCTGGTCTTAACCTAGGTCTAAACTAGTTCTAAAAGAGTTCTAAACCAGGACTAAACAAAGGACTTAGCCGGGACAAAACCATTTCTTTAAATCAATGTGTAGTCGCACCCCAAATGGAGGTTAAGTTTGATGGCTTCCAACAGTTTTATTTGGGGAGCTCTGCAATTATTATTGTGCCTTTCCTACACTTTGTTCGTTAAAAAAGTGAGCAAACACTCAAAAAAATATCCAATATCCATTATCTTCTCTTTCTGATTCCTTTCTGCTGTGGAGTTGTGTCAGTAAAGAGCAAATAAAATAAAATAAATAAAAACAGTGTGACGCCCACACAGCTGTAGCGAAGCTCTGGTGTGTGTTTTCACCAGAGATACAGTATCTTTAAACATTTACATTATATGGTAGATACATTGAAGCTATAGTAGAAAAAGCTTGAATCTTCAACTTTTTCTACTATGATCACTACCTGGACGACTGAGAGTCTACACAAACGGATACATTGAAGCCGTTACGCACCATTCAAAGAAAGAGGCCAGAGTCGTGTGGAAAATTATGTGTTCCAAAAAAAAGCAAAAAGGTGGGAAGCCACGCCCGCCCCTTTGAGGCAGTTCTCTAGAAAATGAAAGCCACTAAACATGTGGAAACGAAAACCAACGTGATGAAAAATATGATACTCACTTCAACATTGTCACCGACTCAAAAGCATTCAATAGAGTTCTTTTTGGAGTCTCCCATAGGCTCTAGGAGGAAATGTCACAGCAATGTCAGCTGTGCCATGAGGCCAAAAGAAATTTCCCATGCTCACAACTTGGTTTTCACTCTTGACAGTGTGTTAGACCAAATGCATCTGGCCCGATAGGTGGAGATGTTTTCTGTGTAATCTGTATGTGGACATGCAATTGAACGGCACGATGCAGCATTGCGAACAACAAACACAAATGGTCAGATGTGATACGATAGTTGTCAAAACATGAGGAAGTGCAGCCGCCTGCACAACTGTGGGTCACGCTGCCATAAGGAAATGAGCAAGTGACCGGAGAGGCTGAAAGTAGGAGGGAATTTTTTTAAAAGCGCACCTCATCTCAGATAAGGCATAGCAATTCCAGAAAAAAATACAAGCTTCAGTAAACTCATGAAGATACAACAAACAAAAAATAATGAATTTTATTACTCATCTATTAAATGGGATGTATGACATATGATCACTGGACAGACGGGTAAGCTTAGCTTCTGCACTCTTTGAAACACAGAGGCCAAGCAGCAAGTGGGAAGCCGCCGCCTCTTCATCACTGTGTGGGGCCAGGAAGGGTAAAGACAGTCCTGAAAAAGGTAAATGAGTGCTGTGCAGCTCCTTGGAAAGGCAGGAGGAGAGGGCTGGGTGTGAGTAGGCAGGTAGTTAAACATTTCTATTGTCATTAATGCACAATTCACTACTTTATGATCCAAAAAGCGGGTTGGAAAAAAACAGGTTTATTTCAGAATGGCGCTGAAGCCCTTCTTGAAGTGAACAGTCTTGAGAAAGCGACATCAACCAATTAGAAGTGTGTGAATTGGTGCATTTTGTGTGAGAGGGGCTTTAGTCAAAGATGGAGAAGTCAGGAAAGCATTTCCTCACCTTTCCATCTTTGACTAATTTATGTTCATTTACATTCAGCTTTCTGGCACTTTCTTTTCTGTTCCCTAACCGAATCTTCATATCCCTGATAGGGAATAAAAATCAAATGGCCATTTGTATGTTGGGTCACACTGTTCCAATCTATAAAGATCCAATCTGTAGCCACCTCTCCTGGACCTCACCGTCACGTGTAACAGGGGATTTTTTTCTCCTCATGTGAAGGCAAAGACAGATGTGAATGGTAGACGGCGCAATGTCTCGATTTCATGTCTTTGGGTCCCGTCTTGATGATAAATAAATCTCCTGTATAAGTCATCCAGTTTCCAACTTGTTTCTGACCTGTCCTCTCAGACATCACCACATTATTCTCCATCTATCCCCAAGGCGCTTTTTGCCTATTTTTAACCATTCTAATCTTGACAGGAGCAATGGTATCCAGAACAGTCACAACACTTGATTAATTAGAGTACAACAGATCATCAATATTCAAACATGGAGTATTTTCAAACTTTATCATTTCCACAATCTGTGCCTGTGTAGTATCATTTATGTGTCTTATTTGAACCCAAGTTTAGGTTCAACAGACAGAAAAAAATACACAAAAAAGATCAGATTAAGCAACATCCACTACATTTATGTTTGATATAATAACACCTCCTGTAACGACTAGGTCTAGAGAATGACCTTTGTTGCGAGTTTGCCCCCTCACATGCTGAGTTAAGCCAAACATTTCAAGGACGGCACGGAGTTCAGCAACATCCAAATTCACATTAAAATCACCCGGAACCACCAAACAATTACATTCTATGCACACTACTGGAAGTAGTTCAGAAAAATCTTCAAAAAACAATTATGTGATGTTTTGTTAATTTGAATGGCACATACTGAAATGATGAAAAATCCCCAAATGACAGTGTGTGGTTAAGTACTTTGTCCCTGAATATAGCACAAACCCCACCACCTCTCCTGTGCTGGTATGTTTAAGACACAGAATTGAAGTGAGATGGATATCCTGAGATATATCTATGTTTGATCGGACATTTTTTTTTTTTTTTTTTACAATGGATATGAATTAGAGTTCTCTGATTAAAAAGTCTGACTGCCCCAACAAGGCTCTGGACATCGATAGTGCCACCTCCAACAAAGCTCTGGACATCCCTAGTGCCCCTCCCCAACAAAGCCCTGGACACCCCTAGTGCCAACCCAACAAAGAGCCAAGAAATCCTTAGTTGACTAAAACATGTCCAGAGGAGCGTGCCATGGCACTGAAAAAAACCTCTGAAAAGATCAACTTATCTGATCCAAACTGCACTTACAAGACACAAAAACACAAGGGCGTATACTGTAAACTCTATGAACACACAGAACACATAAATGTGCAAGTAAATAGTGTATATTTGTATAAAAAGAGGCATTAAACTCACTGTTGGGTCTCAAATCCAGCCACTCTCTCCTGATTTCTGCTGCTGTAGGTCAACATCTATGTAGACTGCTGTCCACATACATCCATATAATCCAAATAAAGAGGTAATTTATCTCTTCCATCATTGTCCGTGATCTTCTACTTGATACTTGAAGACAATGCTGTCCCTAATGATACAATTCTGATGAAACAGACACTTTCTGAAAAATCAGTGTTTCAGTACAAAGAAATTATCCAATCAGCATTTACTGCTATGCTATGTGACTATACAAAGGTAAAATTACGCATAAGCTCCAATAATAGTGATGAGTTTATTGACAGTGCTATGCACTCACTAAAATCTGCTCTTGATGTTGTTGCTCCACTTAAGCAGAAGGTTGTTAGACCAAGATAGGTTGCTCCATGGTTTAATGATGAGCCTTGTGCGGTTAAATGAAAGACTCATAAATTTGAGCGGTTATGACGCAATTATAACTCTGTGCAATCTCTGGCAAATTGGAAAAGCAGTGTACTTGCCTACAAGCATGCTCCATGTAAAGCCAAAGCAGAATACTATTCTTGTTTAATAGAAGCAACAAAAATTTAGCCACTTATAGATCCAAATCAAATCTGCCTTTTCTTTCAAAAGGTCTTGAAAGAGTAGTTGTTATGCAGCTTTGTCGCAGAACAATAGTCTATTTGAAAAGTTTCAGTTGGGATACAGAACTCATCGGAGCACTGAGACTGCTTTACTGGCCGCGCACTCCAGACAAATCTCCATACTGGTTTTGTTAGACCTCAATGCAGCCTTTCACACAATTGACCACAATATTCTCCTGCGAAGGTCAGAATGTGATGTTGGCAGAGGAAATCTTATTTTTTGGATCAGTGCCAGTTTGCCAGTGGGAACCAAGAGTCCTCAACGCATTCCAATGTCTGCTTCGAGGATCTGTGCTCGGGCCAATTTTATTCATGCTTTACATGCTGCCATTGGATAACATCATCAGAAAACATATTAATTTTCATTTTATGCGAAGGACATGCAGCTGTACAGATAAAATAGACAGGCTTAGTGCTTGTGTTAAAAACATTAAGAATTGGATGAACTGTGAACTGTGAACAGATAAAACAGAGGTTATTATACTAGGCCGCCAAAGACTGAGTGTTATGGTTATATTTTCTGTTTTATTCTGACATGTTTCCTGTTTTATTTTGATAATGACGTTTCCCTCTCTCTCTCTGCAGGATGTAGGGCGGGGCTGCTCGAGAGCAGGGAACCTGAGCCACCAGATGTTTCCCATCTGCAATCAGACTGCTTTTTAAGCCAGCCCCAAACATTCACCTGTGTCAGACTATCCCTCTGCATTCTCCAGTGTCACCAGAAATCCTTTGAATTCCTTATTCTCAAGCAGCCTCCTGTGCTAAGTATTGTTTCTGAGTTTCTCTTTATTGTTGTATTATTTACCAGTGAGTTTTTCATCCTGGGCATTTTTTGTTGTTCCCTTTATGTTTTTTTGGTTTTGCATTTTTTTCCCTCCTAGAGGTGTTTTTAGTTTTCTATCCCGAAAGGTGCTTTTTGTTCTCATCAGTAAAAATACATCTTTTTACTTTTTGATTTGGGTCATGACTCCTTCATACCAGATCGTAACATGAGAGTTTCTCTATCTGAGCATATTATCACCCTTGACAAAGAAATTTGTGAATCCTTTTTGACCAAGCTCTTTCTTTAAAAGCATAAATTAAAATAAAAAAACAGTAGTTTTTTTTTCACTTGCGTAACATGCTAAAATAAGAAACATGTTGCCTAAATGTGATGCGGAAAAGCTTATTCATGCATGTATTTGTCAAGGTTGGACTATTGCAACTCCCGGCTCGCTGCATGCCCAAAAAGTTCTCTGAGAAGCTTTCAACTTGTTCAAAATGCAGCAAGAAAAAATAGAAGCGAACACTCCTGTGATATGGATCAACTTCCACCTCTTTATTTTTTTTATTTGAGCTTTAGCAGATACAGGTTATGAGAAAATACATTCCAAGAACCTATCACTGAAACTGCAGCTACTCGGAGGTATATACATTATGAGCTGGATGTTTGATGGTTACGTGTCCTTGAGCTTTAGGGGATTACAGTCACAAACTGAGGAGGTGTTTGTTCAGCCTCTTCTTAAAGGCATGAATACTGCTTGCTGTAATGTCTCCAACCACCTCAGGGGGAAGGGTGTTCCATATTGTAATGGCAGAGTGGAGAAAGCTCCTGTCGAGGCATTTGGTGTTTGACTTGGGGATTGTCAGGGCATGGCTTCGTAGAACCCTCCGGGTGGTGCGACCTGAGATGTGGGCAGGGGGCAGCAGTGCTTTGAAATCCACAGGACAGCGGGGGGTGTGCATCTTGTACAGGACCGTTGTTGCAGCAACTGTTCGTCGATGACACAGCTTGCTGATGGCAAACTGCTGCAGGGCAAAGTCCTCATCCACCCCAATGATTTTTAGAGCCTTCCGTTGGATGACATCGAGCTGCCAGAGAGTAGTCTGAGAGGCATTCATCCAGGCTAGGCAGGAATACTCCATAATAGTCCTGACTTGGGTCTTGTAGACGTGGGCTCTGCCTTTTGGGTCAAGCTTGTTGGTCAGCTTCCGTAGTGCTCCGAGACGTTGTTTGCAGATGTTGGACAGGTGGCTGGTCCACGTCAATTTGGAGTCGATACAGAGACCCAGAAACTCTATCTGTTCCCTGAGCCCGATTTTAGTGGCCCTGAAGAAGGGATCTCGGAGGGACGGATTACTCTTTCTGGACAGGATTATGGCCTTGCACTTGTTGGGCTTGAAAGTGACCTTCCAGGTGTCAGCCCACTTTTGGATGTTCTCCAGGTCTCTGTTTAGCGATGCAGCTACCTCAGGCCCATTTGATGCAGTTGCAGGTGTGAAGATGGTGGAGTTGTCCACATACAGGAAAATGATGTTCTCACACTGTTCCACAACATCATCAATGAAGATGGAGAATAGCAATGGGCCGAGAATTGATCCCTGGGGTCCGGATGCGTTGATGGGAAGTGGTAATGAAGATTGACCAGAGAGCACAACTTTGATGGTTCGTCCTTGAAGATAGTTCTGTAGCCAGACGTGCATTCTTCCAGTTACAACCTTAGTGGAGAGCTTGGCACAAAGGCCATTGTGCCAAACCTGCTCAAATGCACCCTTGATGTCCAGTGCAATGGCGTACACTCCGCCACCTTTGTCGAGAATGTTTTTCCATGTCTGTGACAAAACTGTAAGGAGGTCTGCTGTGCTGTGGTTTGGTCTGAATTCATACTGTTTATTGGAGATAAGGTCGTGGTGGAGGAGATATCTCTGTAGCTGTCTATGGACAGAGGATTCCATCACTTTACTGATGACGCTGAGCAGGGATATGGGACGGTTAAATGTTTGTTGAATTCTGCGTCACAAGGATATGAAGAGCCGACATCGAAAGATCAAAAAGGGACATCTCAATGAACACGCAGCTGCCACAAGCCAGTTATCCCTGTGGTAACTTTTCTGACACCTCCTGCCTAAAACCCAAAAAGGATCTGTTGTTTTCACTAAATAACATTATTTAATGCAACACAAGCAAGCTTGTGTTGCAAGCTTTGCTATGCAACCCAGACAAATACAAATATGAAGTCTAAGGGGTAGGCTTGAATCATGACATAAGACTATAAATACACTAAATATAACTGAATATATTGTCATTTCACCCATCCATCCATCCATTTTCTTCCGCTTCATCAGGGGCCGGGTTGTGGAGGCAGCTATCTGAGCAAAGATGCCCAGAGTTCCCGATCCATGCACACCTCCTCCAGCCCATCTTGGGGGATCTCGCGGGCATTTCAAGGCCAGCGAGGAGACATAATCCCTCCAGCGTGTCCTAGGTCTTCCTCGGGGTCTCCTCCCAAGGGGACATGCCTGGAACACTTCCCGAGGGAAGCGACCAGGTGGCATCCGAAACAGATACCGGAGCCACCTCAGCTGGCTCCTCTCGACGTGAAGGAGCAGCCGTTCTACTCCGAGCCCCTCCCGAATGACTGCGCTCCTCACCCTATCTTTAAGGGTGAGCCCAGCCACCCTGCGAAGGAATCTCAATTCCACCGCTTGTATCCGTGATCTTGTCCTTTCGGCCACTACCCAGATGTCATGGCCATAGGTGAGAGTGGGAACGTAGATCAACCAGTAAATTGAGAGCTTTGCCTTTCGACTCAGCTCCTTCTTCACCACAACGGTCCAATACAGCGACCGCATCACTGCAGACGCTGCACCGATCCCCATGTCAATCTCCCGCACTCGTGAACAACAACCTGGAGAGGGCAAGCCACCTTTTCCCGGTTGAGAACCATGGCCTCAGATTTAGAGGTGCTGATCCTCATCCCAGTCGCATCACACTCGGCTGCAAACCGTCCCAGTGCATGTTGGAGGTCCTGATTTAATGAAGCCAACAGAACAACATCTTCTGCAAACAGCAGAGATGAGATCATCTCCACCAAAACAATCCACCAAACCAGACCCCCTCTGGCCCCTGGTTGCACCTAGAAATTCTGTCCATAAAAATTATGAACAGAACTGGTGACAAAGGACAGCCCTGGCGGGGACCAACATGCACTGGGAACAGGTCTGATGAACTGCCGGCAATGAACACCAAGCTCTTGCTGTTGTCGTACAGGGAACAGACAGCCCTTAGCAAAAGACCCCCGATCCCACACTCTGGCAGCACCCCCTACAGCCTACAGAATACCACGAGGTGCATGGTCGAACGCCTTCTCTAGATCCACAAAGTACGTGTGGACTGGTTGGGCGTACTCCCACGAACCTTTGAGCACCCGATGAAGGGTGTAGACCTGGACCAGTGTTCCGTGACCGGAAACCACACTGAAAACCACACTGCTCCTCCTGAATCCGAGGTTCAACTATCGGTCGGATTCTCCTCTCCAGTACCCTGGAATAGACCTTACCAGGAAGGCTGAGGAGTGTGATCCCTCTGTATTCGGAACACACCCTCCGATCCCCCTTCTTAAACAGAGGAGCCACCACCCCGACTCCCACGCGATGTGGACAGTCCTACAACATCCAGAGACTTATGGTACTTAAGACGTAAGGTACTTAAAGATCTCATCCACCCCCGGGGCTCAGCCACCGAAGAGCTTACGAACCACCTCGGTGACTTCAGCCTGGGTGATGGATAAGTACCCCTCCGAGGCCTCAGTCTATGCTTCCTCATCGGAAGACGTGACGGTGGAATTGAGGAGATCCTTGAAGTATTCCTTCCACCGTCCGACACCATCCCCAGTCGAGGTCAGCATCTCCCCATCTGCACTGTAAACAGTGTTGGTGAAGGACTGCCTTCCCCTCCTGAGGCGCCAAATGGTTTGCCAGAAACTCTTCAAAGCCGACCGATAGTCCTCTTCCATGGCCTCCCTGAACTCCTCTCACACCTGGGTTTTTGCCTCTGCGACCACACTGAGACAACAATGAAAGACCAGTCCCCAACCCGAAGGCATAGGGACGCGACCCTCTCGTTCACCGGGGTGAACTCCAACACGTGGCGGCTGAGATGGGGGGCAATAAGCAGGCCCACCCCAGCTAGCCGCCTCTCCCCATGAGCAACGCCAGAAAAGTGGAGCGTCCAGCCTCTATCCAGAGGTTGGGTACCAGACCCCAGGCTGTGCGTGGAGGTGAGCCCGACTATATCTAGCCAGTACTTCTCAACCTCCCGTACAAGCTCTTGGTCCTTCCCCCCCTGCGAGGTGATGTTCCATGTCCTCACAGCCAGATGCTGTGCCCACGAACGGGACGTCGAGGCACCCGCACTCGACCGCCGCCCAGTCCTTTTTGCACCCAGTCATTTCCTTTCTCTCTCTGTCTCTCTCTCTCTATGTCTCTCTCTCTCTCTCTCTCTCTCTCTCTCCGTCTATGTCTCTCTCTCTCTCTCTCCGTCTATGTCTCTCTCCCTATCTTTCTTTTTTCTTCTCTCCTCCCTCCCTCTCTCTCCCTCTCCCTATATTTCTCTTCCCTTCGCTCCTCCCTCTCTCTCTCCCTCCCTCTCTCGCTCTCTAAGTAGCCCCTTCCTGTACATATTAGCCGACCCGTTCGTGCGTTTGGACTTGGTCACTTGGGCTTCTCGAATCGTTGCTGATCCTTCGGAGGCAGCGGCAGCATAGAGGTAAGTCACGCTGACTCCTGCGCTTTTTTCCCACTTTAGGACTGCACCACATGTTAAAAGGAAACATGCATTTATCCAGAGCTCAAGTTTCCCTCTCACCGTTTCCAAGGTGACACCTTGGATGAATTAGTCCGTCCTGAAGCTTGTAAAACAAAATCTCGACAGCACATAGATCCGTTTACCAGAAAATATGAGCATGCTTTTGTTACACGTCTCCTGTCCGAGACGCCGTTTCTTTCGCCGTTTGGAGAAGTGAGGAAGAACTGATTTTGATAGTCCTTCGCGAAACCAATTGTGAGGTTTTTGAGGTGAGACGCTGCAGTTAAATGGGGTATTTTTTTTAAATGTCGAGATATCAGTTTGACACTTTTACTGTAGATTGCTGACATAAATATGACAAAAATGTATTGCAAGTTTAAAATGTAAAAATGAGGCAACAAAATCTGAACAATAGAGTAAGCCAGGTTTAAATAAACGAACTGCCGCAATTTCGGCACTATTTGACTGCACAGGTGGTAACCGCGTTTCAGCGCGAACAATAAACCATATTTAGGAACCCAGCAAACCACAAAGTTCAGAAGTGAGCAAAAGTGGTTCGATAACTGCATGTTTTTGAAGGACTGTGGCACTTAAACATTTTCAAAGGACATGTCTATTATTTTCAGAATGGTATCTGCTGGCATGACCCTTCATCATTTACAAAGTTGTACGTGTAAACATTTGAGTAAAAAGTTGACACAGTATATTTTTTATACACCTAGTGCACACAATCAGTAAAAAAAAATAAAAAAATTATATATATATATATATAATAAAAGTAATATAAATTAAGCAAAAAGGACAGAGACTCAAAAAAGAAAACAACAAAACAGAATAAAGAAACAGAAAGAACGACAGCCATCTAACATTTTAGCAGTAATGATGTATCCATACATAGTATCTAAAAAGGTACAACAATCCAGATTTATTGTGAACAGAAGTCCCCCTGATGAAGGCCTTATGGCTGAAACGCGTTGGGGTTTTTAAGTCTACCATAGACATGCCATAAGGAATATAAGCATTTTAATAAATTTCCGAAGAGAGTGCCTTGGTTTTTTCCTATTCGTCAAATCCAGATTTATTACTTGACATCTTTAGTTACACCACATGTCCATGCTTGGTTTTTTCAAGGCATTTGTTTAATGTACGCCGACCATCTTGTCTCAAATAAATGTAATTTGTTTCTCATTTTATAGGTTATTTTTTCATGTTCATATAAATGTGCAATGGATTCTAACCATTTACTGGGGCTGGGAGGTTCGTTTTTTTTTTTTCCAATTCAGTGTTATTTCTTTTATAGTGGTCGTTCTCAACACCCAGAGGATGTAATTATTTTCACTTTTAATTTTTTTGGGGTAAATACCAACCATGAAGTGCAGTTGTTCACAGTTTATGTCTTGGCCACAAAATTGCTTTATTAAACTGGTCACCTTAACCCAATATGGCTGAATTATTGAACATTTGTAAAGAACATGGACCAGGTCAACATTGCTTTCTCCACATTTCCTCCAACAGTCTTGTCATTGATTTGTATATTTTCCAATTATCCAGGGGGATCCAACCAATATTTTCCTTGCAAACTTCTGCCGGGGGACTGCAAGTAATGGAAAACGTTTTTGCATGCCAGGCTCCACTCCTCATTGGTCACTTTTATTCGCATGTATTTCTCCCAGAAATGTAGGATATGATTTAGTTGGTTATCATAATTTTGGTTTAGGATATTGTAAATTTGTCCTTTGAACATTTTATGGAATCTTGTGAGTCCTGTAGCTTTCCACATCCTGAAAGTCATTTCCCACTCCTTTAAGCAGGGATGCCAAACATGCGGCCTGGGGGCCACATACGGCCCAGAGTTTTAATCCGGCCCCCAAGGCTTTCTCAAACTAGTATTTTTTTTTTCTTCTGACCAATACTGTTATAACTGCTAGAACTTATAGAGCCATGAGCATGAAAGGTGTAGACTTGTTGAATCATTTTTAAATTGACAAAATACTAATACATTATTATCATTAAAAAGAATAAACATTGCTGCATTGTACAGCAAATTAGTAGTTTTTGATTGTTTTTCATCGGGGTGGCACAGTGGTGCAGTCGTTAGAAGAGTTGGTTTCTGCGTAGGTTTCCTCTAGTTTCCCCTACCACTAAAAACATGAACAATCGGAACGCCTTTGGAGCCATGACCCACCTGAAAAAAAGATTGGTAATCTCTGTGGGACTTTCCTGGTTAAATAGAGTTCAAATTGAAAAAAATTAAATGTATTGTTCTCTGACATAAAAACAACTAAAATACAAATTATTGAGACATCTTGTTACACCATATCTTAATAAAATTACAGAAATGACAGGAAACAGCACAGGAAATAATCTCAATAATAATATTTTGATGTTTAAGAAATATCCGGCCTGTGACACACCCTCGCTACGGGATTTTGGCCCACAACCCAAAATGAGTTTGAGGCAGGGGTGCATGAGCATTTTAAGTATAATGGTAGGTTGTGGAAAAATAATAAAAAAAACGTGGCAGTACATTCATTTTAATTATTCCTTTTATTCAAATATTGTAAGTGGTAATATTTTTCACCTCTTCAGGTCCTGCTTTTCTTGAATTCTGTTTGAAGATGACATCCTATTTCCATGACTTCAGTTTTTGTTGGATTTAATTTATAGCCAGAGATGGCTCCATATTCTCCTATCCTGTTCAAGAGCACTGGTAGGGATGTGTACATGTCGGTGAAAAATATTATGATGTCGTCTGCATATAAGGCGAGTTTATGTTCTTCATCTTTTATCGTGATTCCTTTTATGCTTCCATTTGTCCTAATGTGTTCAGCTAAAGAAATCTGTGGTGAGAGCGGATCACCCGGTTTTACGCCTTGTTTAATATGAAAAAAAATCTGATAGTGAACCATTAGCTCTAACTCTGGAAACTGACTCTTTATACATACCCCTTAACAAATTAGGTTTTGTGAAAACCGTTCAGTGTGAGCACCAACATGTGTTGTTTGGTTTTTGTTGAAAAGTCAATAATGTTGAGAGCTCCGCGAACATTGTCACTAAGGAGCCCGTTTTTAACAAATCCAGTTTGGTCCAAATTAATGACATAAGGCAAGATATCGGCTAGTTTGTTTGCAATAACGGATGTGAAGATTTTTTGATCAACGTTCAGGAGTGAGATTGGTCTGTATGATATTTGGGTCTTTCCCTTTCTTGGCTATTACAGTTATGATTGCATCTGACCATTTTCCTGTCTGCATCACTTAAAAAACTGAAGAACTGGCAAGATAAGATTTTATACTCCTTGTAGAATTCGTAAGTATAGCCATCCTCCCCAGGGCTTTTCCCCAATTTCCCCCTTTCAATGTTTTTTATTATTTCTATGAAGGATATAGGTTTTACTAAACCTAAATCTTTTGAGTTTCTCTTACCTTTTCTAAGTTTAGCTCATTTAAATACTTTTCAATCGTCCATTTATCAAGATTATTTGCATCCGAATGATAAAGATTTCCATAAAATTTCCGGAAGCAGGACCGGATTTCTGCTCTCCCTCTCCTTGGGGTTATGTCATCCCCGATTGTATCAATTACAGTTTTTTCTTTGTTCTTTTTTATTTTGGAGGCTAAAATTCTTAGTCATTTAGTGCTATTGTCATAAAATAATTGTTTCTCAAATGTAAAGTCCTTTGCCATTTCTTCTGAGTTCACCTGTACTAGTTCTTTCAGTTATTATTATTTATTTTTTTACTATTTTATCTCTCCCAACTCCTTTCATTTCTCACAATTTTTGTATTTGATTCTCGAGTAACGTTTGTTTGTGTATTCTCAGTTTTTTCCTCCATGAAGAATATGCAATTATCTCTCCCCTTAGAGTTGCTTTAGCAGTTTCCCATAATACTGGATTTACTTAATTGTCATCTGTTTCAAGAAATGTTTTAATGGCTTCAACTACTAATTATTGAAATTCCAGACAGTTGTCTTTGGTTCCTTATTTAGAGGAATGGTCTGAATACGATAAAGGGACAATCTCACAGATTTTCACGTTTGAGAGATCTTGCTTAAACATAAAAAAATAATCCAGTCTTGAGAATATCTTCTATGCATCAAAGTAACATGTAAAGGCTCTGTCCTTGGGGTGGAGAGTACGCCATACGTCCAATAGACCTAAATCTAATTTTTCTTCTCTTAATAATTTAGCTGTTGGTTCTGATTTACATTTTGTCTTACTTATAGTATCTGTCTTTTGGTTCATCACTAAGTCACAGTCCCCTCCCATTACAGTTCGTCCTTTAGCCTCAGACATTAGAAGGTGGAGGATTCTTTTCATAAAGGCAGCGCCATCTCCTGGAGGGTTGTATACATTAAATATGGTTATTGGTTGGGCTTCTATTTCTCCATGTATAAAGACATATCTCCCTTGTTTTCTCTGATACACTTTTTTAATAAACCTTAAATTGTTTTGTTAATTGCTACTCCTCTGTTTGCTGATGTAAGAAGATGAGAATATCTGTGCTCCAATTAATTTCCCTAGTTTTTCATGTTTCCCTTGATTCAGATGTGTTTCTTGTATAAAAATGATGTCACCTAGCTTTTTAAGTTTCTGCAGTACATTTTTGTTGATTGTTGATTTGGATTGTTGATACCGTTCACATTAATTGTTACTATCTTAAGTACTCCCATGGTTTACTTTCCCAAAACTTTGTGAAAGTGCCCTTAGAAATCCCTGTGAACTTCCAAGTTCTGTAACCACAACATGGTTACACAAAAGATTCCACACTGAAGTTAATTTGTGGAAGGAAAAAAGTCCTGTTCCCAGCCACTGGATCATGGCAGGCAGGGCGGTGAGACCTCTGGAGTCCCACTAATGGTGGTGGGTTGCCAAAAAAAGGGTCTTCATTCCCTCTTATTTCCCCATGTTCACTCCCATTTTCCAGTACCTATTTGGGCAAAATCATCATACAGCATTTCAATAAAGCAATTTGGCCGGTATAAGCGTTGTATAATTCTTATAAGAAAACAAAATCAATCAATCAAGTTAGTTTTGTATAGCCCAATTTCACAACACCCGTTGCCTCAAGGGGCTGTAAGGGTGACCAGGCTGGTCAGATACAACCAGACAATGTGGAGCTGAAGTCCATCTCCGGAGACCCCAGAGTTGAAGTCATCACTGAAGACCCCAGAGCCATGGTCCGGCTGGACTGAAAAACATGTCCCAGTGGGACAGGGGACATCATGTGAATAGCAATGAACAGACTAAAAATCAAATGTAATAGTGCAGCAAATTCAAGACATTGATTATAAAGTAAGAAGAACAAGAGGACAGGGCTAAGTATATCATACTTCCCCCAGCATTATTACTCCGAGGGCAGCTTTAGGCTGTGGGTTTAGAGTTGTAGTTGACCTAACCATAAGCTAATTCGAAGAGGGACGTTTTAAGCCTAGTCTTGAATATAGAAATTGTGTTTGCTTCTTTAACATGAGCTGAAAGTTCATTCTATAAAACTGGAGCTTGATAGCTGAAGGCTCTACCTCCACTTGTGCTTTTACAGACTCGAGTCACCAAAAGCCCTGCATTTTGAGTGCGAAGAGCTCTGTTAGGCTGTTATGGCACTAAAACGTCTCAAAGATAGATTGGAGCTTTATGACCGTATCGGTCAGGAAAAGGATTTGGAATTTAATTCTAAACTCAACAATAAGCCATTGGAGAGACTCGATCCCAGGAGTAATGTGCTTTTCTTGCAGAACTTTTGGGCATGCAGTGAGCAGGGAGTGGCAAAAGTCCAGCCTTGATGAAACAAATCCAAGTTTTTCTGTATCACATTTAGGCAAAATGTTTCTTGTTTTAGCAATGTTGCGCAGGTAAAAACACGTTGTTTTACAGGCCTGGTTTATTTATGCTTTAAAGAGGAGATCTTGGTCAAATAGGACTCCAAGATTTCTGACAGTAGAATGAGAGGATACACTAACATTGTCAAGGGTCATAATCATAATCTGACAGAGTCTCTCAGTCTTTGGGGGCCTAGTATAATAACCTCTGTTTTGTCTGGGTTAAGCAAGAGGTAGTTCACAGTTATCCAATTCTTAATGTATTTTACATAAGCTGTTAAGGTTTTGTTCTTAGGGTCCCAAAGCAGAGGCAAAGATCGTGCAAAAGGTACAAACTGTTTAATCAACAAAAATAGCAGGTAGTGGAGACAGGAGACTGGTTGGCAGGTCAGAATAACAAGCACGGAATACACTGGCACAGAACTGGTGAGAGAGCCGGGTTTATATGGACAGGTTGATGACGACTGATGAGGAGCACCTGGAAGCCTCACAGCAGCCAGCCACGCCCCCGTCGCACACACACACCTGCACAGAAAAACAGAAAGGGAGTGGCAAAACAAAACAGAACATAGGTACCCAACACAAGCACTAAGCCTTTCTATTTGATCTGTTTGACCCGGTTTAAAGGATAAGTACAGCTGTGTGTTATCCACATAACAATACAAATTAATAGCATTAATAGCAAAAGAAAAAATAAAAGTTAAAGAAAGAGCAGAATAAGTGTAAGTATAGTAAAAATGATTAACAAAAAGAGAGCTGAAATTTACATTTTAAAGCTCTTAAGCTGCTCCTTTGTATAGAACTGAAAATGTGTATTTATTTGAAATTAAATGATAGGCACTTGTATTCCACTCCTATTATTATCTTCTGTCTTTCCAGATAGAGGGGTAAATAAAAAAAATAAAAAAAAGACCTCCACCTCCAGAACCCAAGGACCCACAGCAACACCGTGCCGGATGCCAGGTACCCTCACTGCCCTGATGCCAGAGAGGGCAGTGGGGCTCTCTCGGGAGCCGCACGCAGGGCTACAGCCTGGAAGGGAGACCGGGCCACGCCCAAGAATGCGAGGACCATGGCCCCCCAAGCCCACAGCGCAGAATGTCCCATCCCCGCCCCATCTGACAAAAACCCCTCTAGCTGGCAGCACTTGACCTCCAGTGGCGGCATACAAGGCCCAAATAAGAGCCTGTGCCCCCATGCCCACCCCCAGCCCGCAGGGGACCCCCCGCCCCACAGGGGGGGAGAAGGGTGCGGAGGAGCGGGGAGGCAGGAGAGGAGAGAGGGGGGATGAAGGAGGAGCAAGAGAGGGGCAGGGCAATCATACCCCAAGTCCCCAGGGCCGGCCGAAGCGCCCCAAGAGAGAGCAGCCACCGCCCCACAACCCCAGGAGCGCGCGCAGACCCGACAACCCCAGGGCCAAAAGGAGAGACACTCACTGCACCTGGCACCAGGGGGAGAGCAAGAGCCAGAAAGGCCCCGCGTAGTCCGACAACAACTCTAGAGAGGAAAAGGACACCTCAACAAAGACATGCAGAAGTAGTGGGAATAATTGTGATTAGCATAGACTCAGTGAGACTAGTGGCATGTGACAATGGGAAGAGGGAAGGGAACATATATGGAACATAGAGCAAATACACAGAGTTAACAGAGGACAGGAACACGCGCTGGGGGGGTGGGGGACATGACTGGGAATGTTAGCAAAGTATTATGATTGGATTGATTTGGGCAAATTGATAGAGCATCAGTTATCAGGCAAAGCTGTTTACAGATTTAACGATGATAGAAGATGGGGTATCCAGGTTGCATCAAGCTGTTGATTTTGTTCTTGGAGAGAAGCTTTTCCATAGCGATGTACTCTGTAACAATGTTTAACCAGTGTGTTATGTTATGTATGTGTATATATATATATATAGTTTTCCAATTCATGAGGGCGACAGTGGCGCAGATGGTAGAGCGGAGGGTTGGTGGTTCAAACCCCGCTCCCGTATGTGCATCCTGTCGTTGTGTCCTTGGCAAGACACTTCACCCTACATGCCCCCAGTGTTGGTCCACACTGGTCCCCTTGTGATGCAACCAACAAGGCCCGGACTTTAGTGTCGTGAGGCCGTCCTCCCGTGGACCCACCCCCTGCGCGAGGAGCCATAAAGGGCTGGTGCGTTGTCTCATGGGCAGCTTGGACTGCTGCCCCCGCGACCCGGAAAACGGACTAAGCGGAAGAAGACGAAACGAAACAATTCATGAGTATGATTTTTTTGGCAGTGGCTAATGCGACCAGTATGGATCTGGTGTTGTTAGGTTGGAGACTGATTACTGACAGATCGCCAAGCAAACACAGTGATTGGCATAGTGGAAGGGTGTGACCCCAGATGTTTGATATTTTGTTGATGACTTCCTTTCAAAAGTTGTGCACTGGTGGACAGATCCACATAGCATTGAAGTAGTCGTCAGGTGTATTTAGCGTGCACAGTGAACATGTGTCAGAGTCAGTGAAACCCATTTTGTGCATTTTGTGTTGTGTAGTGAGTTCTGTGGATTACTTTGAAATGTATACATTGTATGTTGGAATTTTTTGTCATTGAGAAGGTGTTATGACATATTTGTTGCCAGAATTCGGCACTGGGGCTGATCGATAAATCATTTTCCCATTTTTCTACTGGAAGTGATATTGTCGTATTTATGTTTAGCAAAAGTTTGTATAATCTGCAGAATATTTGCTTTCTGTCTTTGATCCTGAGTAGGTCTTCTGTTAGAGCAGGAGGCTGTAAGTTATTATTTATGATACTGATTTTGATTTTAAGAACACATTTTAATTGGAGGTATATGAAACACTTATCAGTCCCAATGCCGGATAATCGGACGAGATTGTCGAAGCTCATCAAGTTGTTATTGTGGAATATGTGGTGTAAGTGTGTAATTCCCAGGTGACAAAGTTCAGAGGTGAGCTGTTGAGTGTGAAATCTGGATTGTGCCCAATAGAAGTGTATTTACACGGGGTTAATGTGGATTTACAGATTTGATTAATTGACAGCATGGGGGACCATGCTGTCAAAGTTGCACAGATGACAGTATTTTTAAAGCAGTTATGGTGTTTTATAGTAGTACAGTATTAGTGAAGGGTAAATCTGATAACAAGATATGTTTACATTGTTCTTGTTCTATTTCTGACCATGAATAATACTGTGCTGATTGATTAATCCATTTGAAGATATAATGTAGTTGACTTGCCAAGAAGTAATAGTGAAAATTTGGAGCTTCCAGACCTCCAGCAGATTTATTTTTTTTGTAACGTTGCTAGCTTAATCCTTGGTTTTTCATTCTTCCAGTAGAATTTGTTTGTTAGGGAGTCTAGTGATTGGAACCAATTGGTGGTCGGTTGAGCTGGAATCATTGTGAAGAGATAGTAGAAAAAGCTACTATGACCACTACCTGGACGACTGAGAGTCTACACAAACGGATTGTGAAGAGATAGTTGATTTTTGGTAGTTTCTTTTTTTTCATTTTCCTTTCTCTCATCCTCGTACCTTAAACGTCTTACAGGGTGCTGTGCTGTCTCTGTGTCTCTTGTCCTCTTCGGAGCCTGTATCTCCACCGTTGTCCTCGGCCGCTCCGGGGCTCCGTCTTGTCTCCGGGTTGCAGAATGCCCTTGTCCTGTAGATCTGAGTCGGCTTGCTCGAGTGTGCCGTAGGTCACTTCGTTTCCATCGATGAAGACTCTCAGTTTTGATGGGTATTTTTTTGTGTGAGATTCACGTTTTTCTCCTTCAAGACTTTCCTCAGCTGAGAGTATCTGCTTGGCTCCTTTTGAACTTTGCTTGAGAAGTCCTTGGAGAAGTAAAGTTTTAATGGCATTCCAATACATTATTCTCAGTTGGAAGTTTCCCAGTTCCCAGTCGCCCAGAACGCACCATTAGTCAATCGTATCAGTTATACCTGATGACGCTTGCAGCGCGAAGAAAACTAAGACGAGGAAGAACGGCTAATTATTATTATGATTTGTAAAACATGGTCTAAAGCTACATCAAAAGAGAGCTTCACTTCTGCTGCCATTTTAGATACGGAAGCATAAAAAAAAAAACCTACAAGCTCAGAGAGTACAAATCATCGGCTTGTTACTCCCTGCTCTGTGATTGGAGACTTAACACTAGAACTCCCCTTTTGGCTCTTCTAAATGCCATGCCCAGAGTGCCATCTAATGGCGGGGTTTTTAGTAAGAGGTCAACACGGCTTGTTTTTCTCATTTTTTCACCTTTATTTTCATTTTTGCACAAACAAAAGTATTTACATATGTACATATATGGGGTGGGGAAGTGGGGTGCCTTCCTCGGCTACA
>JAADKR020053069.1:0-11402 GCA_011763505.2 Lythrypnus dalli | reverse complement strand
AAGCATAAAAAACTACAAGCTCAGAGAGTACAAGTCATCGGCTTGTCCCTCCCTGCTCTGTGATTGGTTGCCAGACATATTGGCTGCTAACCTTTAGCATGCTAAGCTTCCTCTCCAGACCACGACTCAGAGAGAAATGAAATGCAGCCGGAGGAGTGGGATGGGCGTGCCCAGGCTACAGCGGTGCAAACATCTCATACATTTTATATTTTATAAGCTCCACTGCATGTGCGCATGTCCTCAAACAAAGTGCATGTGTGTCATCATCACTTATTGCTAAAGAGAAGGCTGAAGAAGCTCAGAGCTGCAGTTATATCCAAAACACAAAGTCAGTGTTTGTCTGTGCTTCTCCTGAAGACGAACATTGTCAGTGCTCAGTGCAGAGTGCATTGTCAAAGGTCCAACGGATGCGGATCCAGTGACGGTCATGATCCTCCCTCTTCACGCTAATTTGGAATAAAATGTTATTTATATAATTCTTCTGCATCGAGATACGCCGCCCCTTGAGCCCTGCACCGCGAACCGAACAGTGAGATTGCTGAACCGTAACACCCCTATCATTTATTATTCCATGTGTTATTGTATGTTTGCTACATTTACCAGAAAATTGGACAACATTTACACATTCTGAGGCAGTATTTGACAAAGTAAGTTAGAGTGTCAGTGCACAAAACACATACTGTTTACTGCAGATTCCAATGGCTGTGAACACTGTAATATCAACACAGTTCAGAAATTCGGATACACATCAGTGCCTTGAGCACTTTTTGAAAAGATTTTGATGAACAAAATAATAATTTAGTAAAAATACAATATGCAATTGACAGCAGTTTAGAGAATGTCACGTTGTCTGATAAAAGTTTGTGAATTCAGATGTAAACTCTATTTTGAGCAGATTTTTGTTGATTTTTTCTCAGAAAAAAAACTGGATTAGCAAACCAGAATCATACTTTGCCTATACTTACAAACTGGGACACATCAATGATATTGAATGCTATGAACAAAAGTGCAAAATTAAAATCAGATAAATGTTCACAAAACTAAAGTCCTATCAAGAGAATATTTTTTAAAAAAAGAAAAAAAGTTATGAACTTGACGTTTAGATGAAGTTGGAATGAAAGCTCAAAGACAAAATACAGCAGGATTCACTGACTGCCATTCAAATGAATGGAGATCTGCTGTTGTCATTGTGCTTTGGGCTCTATAACAATTATTATAAAAGTGTAAATTAAAAATCTGGTGATTGTTCATGTAAAGAAGCTCCTATGGGACGGATCTATAATAATGGTTTCATATCTGAAGTGTGAATGGTGTCAGTTTGAACGTTAAAACACATGCAACACTTGACATAAGACAAAATTCAAAAATATCACATACACTAAATTTGGACTAATTTCACTTCACAAGATAATTCTCAGAATTTGTTTTATTTTTTATTATTGCCATTGTTTATCAACATTTTTTTCTTCTTCACAAACGAGGCCTACCTTTCCCCCACAAAAAAAAACAAAACAAAAAAAAACACACACACAACACACAGTTTAAATCTGACATTGAAACTGGTATACAGTATCAGTACAGGGCAGCTCAATTTGGCCAAGTCAAATGCAAGACTTTTTAAATACTTTTTTAATACTTTCACGGTGAAATTTAATTTTTTAATCAATAAAGAGCATATTAAATCAAATGATAATGGGGATAAAGTCAAAATAAGCTTATAAAAAACATAATCAAAGATAAAAATGGACAGTTTGAGAAAAGTATTTTCAAAAATGTAAAAACTGCACTAGACATTGACATCGATTTAAAAACAAAACCTTATTTTAAAGCATATTCTGACAAAAATATGACCATCTTGTCTTTGATCAATTTCTTAAAAAACGCTTGAAATAACACAACTGATGTTGATTTTGAGAAGCTTTGGACGGTCTTTAAATTGGAACAAGCTATAATTGGTCAACAATAGATAAATTATCAAAAAGAAAAAAATATATAAGTAAATTTGAAATGAGACAAAGAAGTCAAAGGCAAAACAAATCATTCTTATTCCATGGACAAATAAATGCAAAATCAGCACTTTTTTAAACAATTCAAGCACCTTTATCTAACAAAAATTAAGACTCATTGCGAATAGTGAATGCTTTATGGTTATATTTAATGCTTTTAAGGCCTTAATTTGGCTTTGTCAAATTGAATACCTTGTTAATGATTTAAGGCCCTGGAGCTACCCTGTAGTTACTACTCTTATCAAAAGTATTTAATCGGATTGAAAAACACACTTGGCAACGTACTTTCCAATTAAATGTTATTATTTCTTGGCTGAACTGTAGTTCCACAAAGAAAACGAGTGACAAGTGCGTGTGGGCAGTGCATCTTACCCAGGTCAAAGTTGTTGGAGTTGAGCAGGAACTCGGGCAGGTAGAAGAACTCCGGGATCAGCTCTTTGACGTCGGCCATGTTGTGTTTGGAGGCAGACAGCCAGGCTTCTCTGATGCTGTGGAACATCCTGTCAGCCAGGTCAAAATGTCCGCCCTGTGGTTTGAAAAGAATATCTCAATACCAGAGTTACACTAGACATTTCCTGCAAAATCAACTTATGGAGCTTTAAGCACCGACCACAGCATACATTACAGTATATCAGCCTCTTCGTCTTCGTCAACCAGAGGACGAAGCCAGGGGATTCAAATGAACGTTTAACAAAGTTAAAAACGTTTCCTCATCTTCTGTTTGGCTGCTTGGTTTTGTTTTCCCTAAGGTTTTCTGATGAACGCTCATGCGAGGAAAACTTGCAGCCTTTAAACGTTCTGCGATAGTTTTATATAAATCAGAATCAGAATTCGCTTTATTGCCATTGTCAGTGGAGTACACAAACTAGGAACATTTTGCGGTACATCTGCGCAACACAAAACGTGTAAGATAAATAATAAAATCTCTGAAGTAAAAAAGAAAACTCCATGACTAAGAGCATGCAGTAAAAATAGACTAATAATATAATAATAGAAGCATATACACTAAGGTAAAAAGGTAAAAAATGATCGAACACAAAAACAGCAGCATGAGGGTGTGCAAATATGCATTAGCAGCAATGGGGCCTAGCAATGGGGCCTAATGACATAGTGGCATCAGCATTAACATGCTTCTTTCCATCTAAAATACTGACTTCTTTGAGTTGCTTCATTGTTAACTTAAACAAATCCAAATGAAGGACTTCTTCTTCAGATTTGGTGCCGCCATGTTTGTTTACAATTGACAGTACGAACATAAAATCAGAGGTTGTGCACAACCTTGCCTGCAGGCACTGCAGGCAAGGAGGCTGAAGTTTCTTGCCCAAAGACACAACGACAGTATGCCCATGCGGAAGTAGAGTTTGAACCACTAATCCTCTGGTTACAAGACAACCTCTTCTTCCATCTGGGGCCTACAGATTTCTCATTATCAGAAAAGTTGTATTTTCAGGGTATAATAATCATGAAACTGTTTTTATGATCCTGGGCAAAACCAGAATATAAAAAAGTCCAATAATAACCAGAATACTCACGTGTAAACTCACTAAATAAATGAGATCTTATAGTTGCGTTATTTTCAATTACAAAACATAAAATATCGTGTGTCAGAGACTTTGACAGAGAGAAAAAGATTGGAAGAGAGAGATGGAGAGAGAGAGAGATTGGAGAGCCAGAGTTTGAAAGAGAAAGCTTGAAAGAGAGAGATGGAGAGAGAGAGAGAGAGAGATGGAGAGAGAGAGAGAGATGGAGAGAGAGATGGAGAGAGAGAGAGAGAGAGAGAGAGGGAGAGAGAGAGATGGAGAGAGAGAGTGAGCGAGAGAGAGAGAGAGAGAGAGAGAGAGAGAGAGAGAAAGTTTGATAGAAGAGAGCGTTTGAGAAAGGTTGTGGTGCAGACCTGCAGCCGGAGGAAGATCTGCGTGAAGGGCTCCATGCGGACGAGGTAGGAGGCCACGATCATGGCTGATGAGTAGTGTGTGCCGTAGTGATACGCTGGAGTCTCACCTGCAACACAAGACAAGGACAATGAAGACATGGCCATGGTTAAAAAATATGTAATCCTGTGGGTGCCTTACCATTGGGGTCCTCCCAGTCCTTGTACCGCTTCTTGTACTGGGTAAGCCGGTCGTCTGTTTGTGCGCCCATAGGTTTGGACAGGTTACGGAACGTTTTGGAATTGCTCAGGTCCAGCTCCTAAGAACACCACGTTTTAGCAGTGAAGAAATAAACGGAAGATGTTTTAATCAGAGAAAGGCAGGGAGAGGGGCAGAGCGAGGGATAGAAGAGAAGAGAAGAGAAGAGAAGAGAAGAGAGAGAGAGGCAGGGAGAGGGATAGAAGAGAGAGAGAGAGGCAGGGAGAGGGATGGAAGAGAGAGAAAAAGAGGCAGAGCGAGGGATAGAAGAGAGAGAGAGAGAGAGAGAAAGAGAGAGACACAGAGGCAGGGAGAGGAGCATAGCCAGGAATAGAAAAAGAGAGGAAAAGAGAGCAAGAGAAAGGCAGGGAGAGGGGCATAGCCAGGAATAGAAGAGAAAAGGAAGAGAGGCAGGGAGAGGGCCACAGCTAGGGATGAGAGAGAAAAAAGAGAGAGAGAAAGGCAGGGAGAGGGGCAGCACGAGGGATAGAAGAGAGAGAAAGGCAGGGAAAGGGATAGAGCAAAGGATACAAGAGAGAGAGAGAGAATATAAGAGAGGCAGGGAGAGGTGCAGAGCGAGGGAGAGACAACAGAGAGGGAGTCAAAGGCAGGCAGAGGGGCACTGTGAAGGATGGAAGAGAAAGAAAGAGAAGAGAGAGAGCGACAGAGGCAGGGAGAGGGGCAGAGTGAGGGATACAAGAGAGAGAGAGACAGAGGGAGGGAGAGGGGCAGAGTGAGGAATAGAAGAGCAAGATAGAGAGAGAAGAGACAGGCAGGGAGAGGGGCAGAGCGAGAGACAGAAGAGAAAGAAAGTGAATAGGCAGGGGGAGGGGCACAACGAGGGATAGAAGAGAGCGAGAGAAAGAAGAGTGAGAGACACAGAGGCAGGGAGAGGGGAAACAGCGACATATAGAAGAGAGAAAGAGATAGAGAAAGAGAGAGAAAGGCAAGGAGGGGGCAGAGCAAGGGATAGAAGAGAGAGAGAGGGAGGCAGGGAGAGGGGCAGCTTGAAGGACAGAGAAGAGACAGAGTTTGAGAGAGGAGAGAGAGTTTGGGAGAGGGTGAGTTTGGAATAGAGAGAGAAAGTGAAAGAACCTGGGAGTCGTAGTCGGCCAGGATCCAGGGGAAGACCGGGTACTGCATGAGGTCGTTGTAAGAGCGTCCCGCGAGAGTGTTCAGGTGCATCAGGTACTGGAAGTTGCTGATCTCTCCACGCTGCATCACAGCATGGTAAAGAGTGACAAGTTCAGGCAGATCCACACAGGAGTTGAATGGTTGAAATGAACATGTTTTTTGCTTTGTATGGATAAACAGTAATAAACAGATCAGATAAAACAGGACGGTAAACTTCAGTATTTCAGTCAAATGTAGCGTCAATGATCTAAGCAGACGCCAGCACCAGGTTAAACCTTCTGCTTTTAAGCTCCACCTGGAGAGAATGCATCCAAACATACATAAAAACTGCGAGTTGAAAACCAAAAAAAAGCATTTAAAGTTGAAAAAACAAGTTTTTTTTCTGCTGATAAACTGTTTACATTATGTTTTTAGAGTATCACTTGCTGTCATCAGTTCATATTTTGCCATTTTAAGGAAAACTGTACAAAACTGTCTTAAACTGCACATGTACTGCCCTTCATGGCTATATGATAAACTACAACTTGGATTTGTTTGAGTGGCCAAACTGGTGCCCAGCATGCAACCTTGTCGAAGAGGATACCACTCTATCAAATGTTCTACTGTTTGCCATTCTAAGAGCTGTGGCTTGATAATGGTTCTAAACATACATTCATTCATTTATCTTCTTTTGCTTTGTCCGTTTTCGAGCTGCGGGGGCAGCAATCCAAGCTGCCCTTTGCACAATGCACCAGCCCCTCATGACTCCGCCCGCAGGTGGTGGGAGGCAGCCCTAAACAATGCACTTTAATTGTTTTATGTACATTTTATTGTACATTATTTTAATTTCTCAATATTTTATGCAGCACTTGTTTCTCGTTTTATGTCATGTAATATTGCTGTAAATGTTGGCAGTGCACTTAGGGCAATTTGCACTTCTTTTACAATTTGTTTTTTGTGGCAAATAAACCTGAACCTAAGATGTTGTAATAACCCTGCAGTGATTTTATCAGCAGATCATTCCCCAATCACGCCCAGCGGAGGAGGAAATGGAAATACCTGCTTTCTGCATTACAGCCACAAAGTAAATGGTCGCATTTTTATATAGCGCCTTTCTACCTGCTTTAGGCACTCAAAGCGCTTTTTTAACAAAGAACCAGTCACCAAGGCAAGGAGGATGAAGTGTCTTGAGGGGCGGGAGATACGGTTGTCATTCAAATCCCTCGGCGTGCCATTGGATAGCTCTGCGACCAATCAACGCAATGAAAAGGATTGCGTAACCAGAACGCCGGAAGAGAACTTTAGCTTCGCAGAATGCTGCAAGTGGCTAACAAAGAATGGTTGTTGTTTCTGTAAAAAGAATTTAAGTGTTGCGGGTGTGTTTGCACATTCTTCAAACATCTTTGACCCAAACAAATCACAAGCATTGCTGAAAGACTGCAACAATTTGGAGTGTTTACTCCTGAAAGCGTCGCGCCTCTGACCTCATGAAATATTTTAGCCTGCCCGCCGACTTCTGGCTCTCCTCTTCGCAATTTGATTGGTCCGGTCCATTTTGGATCGAATTGAAGCGAGATCCTCTAGACCAGGTGTCACCAACCTTTTTCGAATCGAGGGCTACTGCAAGATCATTAAGTTGTTCGAGGGCTACCAGTTAAAGAAAATATCCCAAAGACTTAAAGTTACGCTGCATGATTATAGCATATTTACCATAGCATACCACAAATGTATGACATACAACACATACAGGGTAACAGTAATAAGAACAGAAATAACTGTATTTTGAAGAGTCCAATACAAGAATATTAACTATTTTTATATCTTAGAAAAAGTCTCAAGGGCTGCTGGGCATGTCCCAAAGGGCACCTGGGTGCCCACGGGCACCACGTTGGTGACCCCTGCTCTAGACCCTCCTGGGCAGTAAAAACTATTTGCTGAATCAAATTTAGTATAGGAATTTGTAGAGTTGATTTTGGTGTCAGCCTGCTATCATCTTCTTTTCTGTTATCTTCTTTAATATTCACCTTTTCAGAACTGGAATATTGTTTTACTGATTTTTACATTTTAGTAGTTCATCCCTGAAATGTTAATGCTCATAGATGTTTAAACAGTTTACAACAATCTGAAATCTCAAAGTCTTGAAATTCTTCAAATTGCAATCACAAATGTTTCAAAACTGCTCAGGTTGTTTAGTTTTACCTCCCATCGTTGAGTGACAGACTTCTCTCCCACCAGAGTGCTGAGGAGGCCCGACCTGACAGGAGCAGACACACGGGTTTATAACAGTGTAGGTCAATAGGGAACAATCATTAAATGTAGATTCAATGAGGAAAACAATTATTTGAACACCCTGCAATTTTGCAAGTTCTCCCACTTAGAAATCATAGAATTTATTTGTATGTTACTGCAGCAAATAAGTATTTGAACAATTGCCAATAAGCAAAAATTCTGTCCCTCAAAGACCTGTTAGTCCGCCTCTAAAAAGTCCACCTCCACTCCACTTATTATTCTCAATTTGAAGCACCTGCTTGAGGTTGTTAGCTGCATAAAGACACCTGTCCACCTCACACAATCACTAAGACTCCAACTACTGATATGACTAAGACCAAAGAGCTGTCCAAAGACACCAGAGACAAAATTGTAGACCTCCACAAGGCTGGAAAGGGCGACTGGGCAATTGCCAAGCAGCTTGGTGAAAAAAGATCAACTGTTGGAGCAATTATTAGAAAATTGGAAGAAGCTAAACATGACTTTCAATCTCCCTCAGATTGGGCTTCATGCAAGATCTCACCTCATGGCGAGGTAAGGAATCAGCCCAGAACAGCACGGGAGGTGCATGTCATGGAAGGTTTCCCTGCTTAAATCAGCACACGTCCAGGCCTGCCTGAAGTTTGCCCATGACAATTTATATGATGCAGAGGAGTTATGGGAGAAAGTTATGTGGTCTGATGAGACCAAAATAGAACTTTTTGGTCTTAATTTCACTCGCCGTGTTTGGAGGAGGAAGAGCATCTGAAAAAGTGTTTAAAATAAGTTTATAAAATAAATGCATTATTAACTGTGCCATCTGCCCTTCCAACAACCACACATCATCATAAAATAAGTAATTATAAATAATAATTAAAAAAGATTTTCGCCTTGTCTTCTCATATTCAAAAGTCAATCATGCTAGGAATGAAATATTAAAAAATCCCTCTGAAAAAAACCTTCAAAATATTCTTAAACACTAGACCGGAGGTCGAAGTCTGTAGGTATTGTGTGTGCATATATTGTCGCCACAATGTGAAAAAATTGCATTTTGAGAAAATGACCCTTGAAATTGCAATATCCCATTTAAATCAAAAAAGGGAAAATGTTGTATCAGTGCAATAATTAAACATGCTATTGTGAAGATTGGGTGAAAGTTCAAATGCTCAAAACCTGAAAATGGGGAAAAAAAAGTCACGTAAAGACATGACCATTTTCCAAAGCGGGACAGAGGACTTACCCCTGCTCCACACTGGTGTTGGGCCGCTGACCTGACACAGATTCGGAGCTGTCTGCGAGGGAAGGCACCACCGCCAAAAACCTGCAAACAACATACAGTCAACAGTGTTGCACTTTTATCACAAAAATTAAACATATAGTTATACGGACGCATTTTGGTTTCATACCATGTTATACAACCATACATGCCCGAGTCATATTTCATCTAAAGCGACACTACCACATTCCACCCAACAAATAGAACTAAAAAGAATAATGAGGTTCTGACCAATATGAGTGGGTCAGAAAAGTTGATATATTGAAAAAAGATCACAATAGAACCGTCTCTGGCACATTGGAAGATCATGACTCCATCGAATATTGTTATAATGTGGCGGCACATAGAGGTGTTCACACCCAGCATGCTGTGGGGCTTTGGGGGCGGGCCTTGGGGACTGGTACAAAATGTTAAGTTCTGACATGTTGTCAATGCTAGCATTTGTGTTGGAGAATAAAGCAGACTCTCTCGTAACTGGCTTGTGTCAGTTTTCTTCCCGCCACAATATCATTCAATCCTTTAAGAAACTGCACCCATTGCCCCAACCCTCCACTTTGAAATGAGCTCATGGAATACCTCTGGTAGACTTTGTTGCGTACTCCTTTCTGGAAAGCCAGCAAGTAGTTCCTGCCGTCCGCCGAGAACACCTCCACTGCCATGGGCTGAGAACAGAGAGAGATGGATATCAGTTAGTTAAGGCCAGACACTGCAGATGAATAGGGAAAATATATACAATGGTATGAAAAAGTATGGGCGAGAAGACTTCCGGCCGGACTTCAACATGGCGACGCCATAAAAAGTGAGCTCCCTGACACGGAGATTAAAAAAGCCCTATAAACCCCTCAGATTGAGAAATGAATGTAAAGTGAGTGTGTGGTGTTGAGGGCAATGAGTAAAACCAGAGGAAAAAAACGTGGATTTATCCCTCGAGCAAGACAACTAGCCAGCTAAGCTAACAGGCGAGTTAGCCGAAACAACTGAAGAGCTAACAGATTCAACAGGTGACCGGAGGAAAGCTTGGCTAACAAGCCAAGAGGGAGAAGAAATACGACAACCCACTGAAAGCATGGCAGACCGGTTTTAAAAGAGATTTGTGACTTCCGCCGGGAGAACTTTGAAAACCTAAAAGAAATAAAAGACGACATTAAGAAAACGGACACCAGGATTGACAACGCCGAAAAGCCAGGCTTTAGTAGCTCAACCTCCAATGGACGGCCCGCCGAGATCCATAGTGATCAAGCTGAGAAGTTTCAGGACCAAGGAAGATATCAAGATAGCGTGGCAGAAGGAGGGATTCATGTACGAGGGGAGGAAGGCTTTTCTCGGCCACAACTATACACCGGAAATTTTGAGAAGACGCAAGGAATATATGGAGGTGAAAAAAGTGCTGAGATATAAGAAAATACGCTTCCAGACGCCATTTCCAGGGAAACTCCGGGTCTTCTACGAGGGAAAGACACGTATCTATAACACGGCGACGAAGGACATGGTGGCCCGAGGGCTCCTGGTGGGGGTCGTGAAACAGGCGGAGAACTGGACAGAGCGGATTAAACGGCTAATGTGGAGGATGAGCTGGGCGAGTGGACAGGGGAAGACGACAACAGCGACACGGCAGAGCTATAAACAGACGCTGCAAACCTACAGGAGAGACCAGGACATCTGACCATCCAGTATCATCAGGCCCAGATTAAACTCATCACTCAAAGGTGAAGATAAGACTGTTTCCAGGGAAAATCCTAAGCGTGGTAGAATATTCCAGGTGAGAAATATGTGTCTATATCAAGACTGTAGCATCTTACATGGGTATTTGTTGATATATGTTTATCCTCATAAGCAGTAGGAGTCGGGGCAGCCCGTAAAGCTGTTTTGGACCTGAATATGAACAATACTGACTCCATCAGCGAGTGGCCCCCTGCCCTTTGGGAGCAGAGGACATCCCTCAGTCGCGGGCTAAACATCAGTGCTCAGAGAAGGTCAATAATCAGACCTCACCCAAGGAAGTTCGTTTAATATTTATGTTATACTTCTGTTATGTACTGTTTAATGTTCAATAATGTTTCTGTAGCAAAAAGGGTAAATATGAAAAGGAGGAGAGGAGAGGCAGGAGGAACAGAGAAAAATGTCAACATCCAAAAACAGCATTAGAGTAGCCTCATATAATGTAAATGGTGTAATCAACCCGGACCTGATGTCTGAACTGGGAGCTGTAGATGTATGGAGGGACTTGAATCCCACTAGCAAGGATTATACTTTTTACTTGTCACCACATAATATACAGGAGGATCGTTTTTTTTTTTTTATGGACAACAAAGATATGTACAGGGTAGAAAAATGTGCCATAGGACTAAGCGACCTATCAGACCACTCCCCCCTGCATTTAACATTACATTTAGAGAGTGAGAAAAAAACAACAGTCTGAAGATTAAATTCAAGAATATCAAATGGACACACTAAGGAAGAAATAGAGATGGATCTTCAGACAAATACAGGACTGTCTCAGAATAGAATACTTAGAATACTGTGATAAAGTTCTATATTTTCTGTAATGCAATTAAAAAAAACAAAAATGTCATACATTCTGGATTCATTACAAATCAACTGAAATATTTCAAGCCTTTTATTATTTTAATA
>JAADKR020052331.1:0-11418 GCA_011763505.2 Lythrypnus dalli | reverse complement strand
CCGCTGCCCAACGCCACCAGCCTGCCCCATGAACCCACGCCCGCACAGGACGTCCTGGACACATGACGCCATTCGCCGATTAGTGACTGAACAGGCTTTATGTACAGCAGGGTGTGTAAGGGTTTGACCGCTCGGTATTTCTCTCTGTAAAAAGGTTTCTAAAGGAGCTGTTGGCCTGAACTTTTCATCAGATACTTGTCACAATTGAAAATAATCACACATGCAAAAACAAATATCTAATTCTATGCTTTAATTCTAGTCTAAAACAGAGCTCAGTGAAACATTCTGAAGTTTAGAAATCATCAACCAATTATTAACCAATGCAAGTGGATGATTGAGATTGTTTTGTATTTTTTGTATTCATGTCCTGTTATAAGTTGTTAAGCAGAATTCATTCACAGTTTTCAAACAGCTTTACCAGGCCATTTTCTAAATTGCATAAAACACTTAAAACACAAATTAATAAAACATAATGCAGCTATTTATTAAATTCAAAACCATTGAGAGCAGATAAAATCCTCTCAGAAACAGAACTGTTTTGCTGGATTTGTCCCAAATCTTCTGGATGACTGATTTTAGCAGCATAAAACTAAAACACATTTAGTTCTGACTCTGGGACCAGCAGGAGACCACTCACTCTGAGCGTCTGAGATGGTTCCTGTGGCTTCAAAATTCAGGGACCAGACTTCTTCCTTGAATTCAATTATGAGACTATTTCAAAATGTTATATGGCAATGTTGGGAGCTTTTTATGTTTATAGTCCTTGGGGATTCTTTTGAATATATATCTAGACAATATCTGGATTTTAGTCATAGTTTTAGTCTCATGAACTACCTTTTTATTTATTCCTTGGGTTGTAATCGATATCAGGTGGCAATAACACCTTCATGAATGTATTTACAGAAAAAAATACCAGAGCGTCCAATATTTTACTCCGCCCACTGTCAGATCTGAGCCAATCGCAGCCCACTCCAAACCTGGAACGTAACTCTCAGCATCACCTGCCCGTCACAAACTCTGAACCCGCTGACTCCACGTGGAACTATTTCTTTATTCGCGAGTCGGACTACGGTTTCTATCGTGCTGTGTTTTTAATTGTTTTACTATTCAAAAGAAAAAAGACAATCGGAAAACAACATTGCAATGCCTCGTGACGTTATGTTGTGGGGAGGAAGAGAAGGGAAAAAAAATGGACTCTCCCTTCCTGCCCCTCTTTTCGTTTCTGGAAAAGGTCGTTTTGTTTGATAGCGCGTTTTCGTGGCATTTTCTTGGAATCTCCAGCCCCCAAAGGACAGACCACTCAGCAGGAAGCACTTTGGGAAGAAAAGGTGAGAACGGCCTTAAGCAAACAGGCCAGTGGTGAATCCATCCATGTTTGGTTTTGCTGAGGAAGGAGAAGCGTGTGCGGGTGTGTGTGTGTGTGTGTGTGTGTGTGTGTGTGTGTGTGTGTGTGTGTGTGTGTGTGTGTTGGACGGTGCCTTCGCTGCTTCCGGGACATTTTACAACCTAAAGGAGAGCAGCTCAGCACTTACCGACCACTGAAGCAAAGTCTATTATGTGTGAGTACTAGGGCTGCAGAATATGTTATATGATATGTACAATTAATTTGGATCATTTTACAAAGAATATTAAAGATGACAGAATGCCAATCTTGAACTTTTTGATTTACAGAGACATATTTATGCAACGACCCCTCAAAATAAATGCATTTAATTAAAGTTTGGGCAGCCAACAGCCTGGTGAACTCTATGACTTTTTCATTATGTTCTCCATGGGGGATGAAATATTAAATATGAGGGCATTTGTCAAAGATATGGAGAATTCAAATGTCCTCAAAATGGCGGCCATAACAGTGGTGGAAACCCATTCACACAAAGAAAGCTGTTAAGGGACAGCTTGAAATGGTTGTATCCAGAACTAAACGAGGCAGCAGAACATTTTCTTTTCAATCTATGGAAAGAAACAAGAAAATTACTTTCAAATCAAGTAGCAAGAAGTCGTGAAAAATGTCCTTCAAAGCAGAATCTCTGAGGAAAAAAAGATCTATAGGCGTCTTTCAGTAGAAGCAGTTCAGCGTGGGTCACCTGAGAGCAGTTCATTTTGTAATGGACAGTGCAGAAAACAAGTAGAAAAGTTATTTTCTGTGCAACTTGAGAGTCTTCTGCATTTGAGTGACATGTTACAAATACATATCTGAAATTTAAATGACAAAAGCTCTAAAAGCAGGACAGAATATGACAAACAACAATATTGTGCAGCCCTAGTGCATGCAATACACGTACCTGCCTGAAGGGGGCGCCATACCTGCCGGAAACTGTGCCAAACCATAACTATTAGTGAGACTGATTTGATGCCAGTGGTTTATGGGAAATAAAAGAATTGGAGGAAATACAATGAGGAGGTGCCAGGGAAATATGAGAACTGATGCTTTTGATTTCCTGTACATTCCTTAAAAGCTCAAGCCTTGACATAAAAAAGATAAATACAGCAAGCCAGTGAACGCCTCATGAATAACTTCATTTTATAAGTAAATAAATACAATACAGACAGAAAAGAAAGGTTATTATTATTATGATTACTATTATAATTATTGTTATTATTATTATTATGATTATTATTATTATGTAAATTCTTTAAATGTTGGAGGCCTATTACATTTTAATAAAAATATATTAAAATACGTCTCTGTTGTTTGATTGAACATTTGTTATATTTTATTTATTTTTAAACGTTGTGACATGTATTTTGGGATTGTCTGGGAAGAAATCTGTGCCATGTTGAACTCTTTAGTGATTGTTAATAATAATAATGGTTTACACTTGTATTGCACTTTACAAGTCTGTATCACAAGATTCTCAAAGCGCTACACTGTAACTAATTCAGTCAATGATAAGCTCAAAAGTACAATATTACAACATGAAAGCAACAGAAATTTGGATCACATAATAAGTCATTTCTGTAAAGTAATTGTGAGTAAATGTAAGCAAGCAAGAAGTTAATGATACTATATACTTTGAATCACATATTTGGAAACTTTATCACTAGTTTAACCCTGTGTTTCTAAATGCTTTATTGCTATGCCTTACTATTATTCTAGTGTTGTCAGAAATGGGAATAAAAGTGACTCCTGAAGGTTTTTGAGCGTGTGCGGTGCCAGGACGCCGTAAGGAGGGACCATAAGTCAGTGCTGGAGGTCAGGTTGTCCGCGGGCTAACAGCTGCTGACCTCAGCTCGCCGTCCTCAGGCCTTGGACACATCCCGGCCGTTAACATTAACTGTCAGCCGCTCGGTGACTAACGCTCCGATGATCACTCAGGGTCGGACCTGGGAGCCGGCCACTACATCACACGGATACTGCACTTCTGGACTGAGGATTCAACATTTGATCTGGACTACACAGCAAACAGAGAGTGGACTATCTGTATGCATGGGCTGTATGTGTTCCATTATTGTTGATATATGAAAAATTGGATAAGAGGTTCGTTGCCCCCTGCTGGTTAAAGTGTGGGGGAAAATCTGTTGTCAGCACAAAGCATATTCATACAGAAGATAATGTAAATGGAATTGTTACTACTTTCAAGCTGCAGATGTTTTTGGTGAGGCCAGTACGGCTCACTAACAGCATTTCCCAAGATAAGTGCAGAGAAAGTAAGTATATGTGAGTCTGCTGCTTATGGCTGCACTGATGTAGTATTTGCTTATAACACAGTCAACAAAGATCATCGCTGGAGAGACAATGGCTCACACTGCGACTACTCTTTCAAAATAGCAGACACTTCCTGATGTCAGTCTCAGCCGATCTTTGGTTGAACGATGGTTTTGGTTTTTATCTTTGTTCCTGTCTCACTGTACGACCAGAGATTTGAAACATAACTTAAGATTTTCCTCAGAACAAGTGATAAAACAAGTGAAAAATCATGCAGTGTACACCTGGTTTAAGATGTATTTAGGCCCACACAAAATCAAAGTCATCCAATGCAAAAAATACTGATCAACTATCATCCATATCTAGTTTTGTGGAGGTCTGTAAACAATCACTTTTGAAACTAGGTTCCAGAAAGATCTCAAAATATCATATGTGGCACAATTGTTACAGCGTCTCCACAACTTTTCCTAAAACAATGACATTCTAGCGTCAGTGTGGTGTATTCCATCCACAATCTGTGACCTGATAACTGCACAATCTCCTGCTCCACTGCGAGCCACAGGCGACAAAGAGAAAAACATATGTTATAACCAGGGATTAAAGTGGGCCAGAACAGGTTTGAACCTTGTGTAAGACAAAAAAAATATATCTTTTGTGCCTGACAGACACTTACCAACAAACAAACAAACAAACACAATAGAAGAAAAGTGCACAAAGCTTATAATTTGCTGAAGTTGCGCTTGACAGAAGTCTGTTTGGAGGAAGAGAAATAATCACATGAAAAGAGTGGCAGCAGCAGCAGATGTCCCCCTGCACACAGAGAGGGACAGGCTGATGTCCAATACACTTCCTTCAAAACAGCATTTATCCTGAACTCAAAAACACTGACAACAGAAAATAATAAATACATGTAGTCTTCCTTTCTCAAGAATCTCAAGCCACTTTTACTTTGAATACAACTGGCATCATATACATGGTTTTAGCCACAGGAAATTAGGCTGCATTTATTAAGTAACAAACCGATCACAAGAAAGTATGTGTCACCAAGTTTTTTTTTTTTTCCCACACTATATTTCATTATATCAGTTCATTATCAAAGCAACAGAAACATAGGGTCAAGAATCTTGGAAAAGCAGGGACAGGGGCGGAGCTACAGATGGAGCAGGGACGGGGGCGGAGCTACATTTAAAAAAATATTATTATTAATGTATTATACTAGTAGTTTGCATTTCCAGTGCTATTTTGTGATAAAAAAAATAACAGAACAAAATATTATACCTTACCCAAGACCAGGTAACTTCAAACAGATCAGCATTCAAACCAGGACTCTGCAGACAAAGACAACAGGAACACTCAAATATTAATTAAAAAACAAGGCAAAAAGCAGCCTAGGTCACTGACATTTTTCATGAAACAACATAAGACCAAAAAAATCAATGTAGAATAATACACAACCTCACTGATTATTTTCTTCTATATTTAATGCATAACACATTGACTGTTCTCTGTGTTATTTTAGACAGCAGCAGATACAGAGCAGATGTATCAGAGGTGAAGCTGCTGCCCCTCGCTCGCCCACTGCCTTTGTTGCTTCAAGCTCATCAGAACTGGCTCCTGCTCCTTCTCTCTCTTCCACACAAACATATTGATTTTACCCGCTCAGAAATAGTATTAAAAATGACTAAGGAGCGTCTTTGGGAGTCGAAGAAACTGCACTTCATTTTAAATGCAAGGTCTTTTGGAATTGAAAAGATCATGTTTGAAATACTTCACGTTTCTTGTCTGTTTTTTTGTTTAGTTTGTTTGTTTTTTTATTTTGCAAAGTAGCAGTGGTCAAAGTACTTAGTAAAAGTGCAGATACAGGTCAAATATTACAATAAAAGTAAAAGTTGCTTAGTATTTTTTTTTACCCAAAAGAAATATACTTGTGTATTCAAGCTAGTACAAATCAATCTAAATAAATGGTATGAAAACATATTTTGTATCCTTAAGAACAAGAAATTCTGCTTGTATCTATTGATCTTTGTCTTTGAATTTGTTTTAAAAGTTTGTAGAAAAACTTGAGTAAATGAACATAGAGCATATAAAACACAAGTTCATTTCACAAGTTGATTTCTGATCAATATTTCTGTTGATTGATGGTTACATTAGGTTTATTCTTTTACATGCTTTGCTCTAAGAATGCTTATATTTAACTATTTCAAAATGAGCAAATAGATGCACCAAAAGCATTACATTTTATCAGTTTGAACATTACATACAGTATCTTGTCTTTGTGGTGTTTCCAATTGAATACAGGTTGAAGAGGTTTTGCAAATCACTGTATTCTGTATATATTTACATTTTCCACAATTTTCACTGAAATCACATAAACATCCATTCAGTGAAAAGCAGTGTTCTCCCTTTAAGAGCGATAAAGCCCTTCCTCTGTGCAGTGTGAGATGTGCGTGGGTCTGCAGACTCTGAACCCGCCCTTTTACACTTTTATTTTCTCCTTCTCTGCCTCACACTGTGTCCTTCAGGTCAGAGGTTCCTGTCTCTGCGTGGGACAGCGTCTCCAGGGTGACCTTTGCAGACCTGGTCCATAAGTCACAGAGTCATTGAGATCAACACGGGAAATATATAGAATGTGAAGTACAAATATAACGGAGAGTGTCAGAGATAAGCACAAGGTCGACAGAGATGGGTTTTTGATGGAGCTTTCTGGCATAATGTCAGATTCTTTGCATATGGGTTATTTTTCCAGGCTTTTAAATATTTTTAGACACTGATGAAAAGATATAAAGAGAAAAGGGGTTCAAGACTGGGTTATATTGCAAGTTAAAAAGTATTAAAAAATTCATCTCTCTGTCATTTTGATGATCAGGTTGCAAAAATCCAGCTATTTTTCAGCTGTTCAATACATTTCTCATGCAAAGATTAGGTATTTAAATGTATACTTCGTTTTTTTCCCTAAAAAGATAAAGCAGTTTTGATAAAGCATGTGCCTGTTATTCCCTGCACAAAGTCATGTCAGGCATCAATAAGATAAAAAATAAAATAAATAAAATTAAATTAAAATAACTGGTAAAGAATCGATTCGATTGGCAAATGTACTTATGGCACTGATATCAATAAAATCTCATTAAAACCCATCTTCCAGTTTGATCCAGTTTGTTGCATCCCTGTGAGGCAGCTCCTGTTGTGAGAAAAGGCTGTACAAAAAAAACCTGATTTGAAGATCTAAAGATTACTGAAAGATGTGTTTGTGGCTCAAAACACAACTCCAGGTGTGTTTTTGACGAGGGAATAACATTTCAGCTTTCAACTCAACTTTCAATAAAAATATCAATAATAGATTAGACTTTCTTAGAGTTTCTCACAGTGCTACACCATAGACAGTATTCATTTGCTCAATACTTAATACTGTACTACCTTAAATCTATCCTTATATACATTAAATTGTAAATTGAAATTATTGTATGTGTGAATTGTGAAAAACAAGCTAAAAAACTAAACTAAATCTAAAAAGTTGATTTAGCAGAATAATCCCCTTTAAAGAGATGATGACTCTACATTATCATCCCTTCAATCCTTTACAGACAACTCATCAAAATGACAGACAGCCTTCAAAGTTTTCTGTCAAAGCTTAAAAAAAAAAGTAAATGGCAATGGTAATGACATTAAAAACAGAGATCAGTCAAAACAACATCCCTGATCTATCCTTGTTTTCAAAGATCTTGATTGACGTAACTTTTCCCAATCTCTCCCTGTGTTTATCCGACAGATGAAGGGGAAAGTGGAAAGTGAGGTTGTTTACACATACAGTCGTCACAAACTGGATGGAGGCGGCTGTAGCATGTCACAATCACACACTGCTGTAAAAATAGGGACAATTACTGTGGAACTGTGGAACTGTGGAGGGAGGTCTGCACTGAAGCTCGATGAGTCACACACAAAAGTGAACAATGGGGGTCTGTCAGACTTCTCCCACAATCACTGTTCCACTGCAACTTTTCATCTGAAGACTCTTTTTTTCAGTGTTAAACTCCGCTGTGGCTCCATACATCATTATTTCCACCAATAAGGAAACCATATTCACAACTTTTTGTAGGACAGCTAAAGGCAGCAAAGCAAAGGAAATATAGGCTTCTACAGACAAATGGTGTTTCCAGTTGTATACAAAAATATGGTTTTAAGGGGAAAAACTATAGGATTGAGTTGTTTTAAAGTGGACTTATAGAAAATGCAGCAAATGTGCTTGTTTCTGAAATAGAATATATATAGATAGAATAATATACCAGTCAAATAGTATGCAACATTTTAAATAAACTGGTGTTATTGCAGTCTAAATGTGTTCCCTGTGTGTGAAGGGATGCAGAACTTGACATTTAAAGTGCCAATTATCCAAGCTATCAAAACATGTCTGTAACATCTAAAAGGGTGAAACAACGGAATAAATTAAATGCACCTTTAAAGCAATGTCCAAACATCATTCTATGAACAAAGTAAATAGTTATTTTTGATGAGTGCTTCATGGAAAATTCTGATAAATGCAGTATATGCCGCTTGATGAATAGTTGTGCTAATGTGTGGTTATATAAGCTATTCCTTTTGTTATATATTACAGTTAAGTAAAAAAAAAAAAGTATAATAAATAATCATAAATAACACATTTTCACATATTTGGTGTCCATGTCACGCACAGAAGGTTACATTCCATTCCAACTCTGAAGGTTGTTTCATATGGACTTGAAATTTTACCAACATTTCCACTAATAACCAGCTTCATCAAAAACTCAGCGAGCTCCAAAATCCTGTCTGAAGTCAACAATTTAAAACTGGCTCAGTCCCAGGAAAAGAAGATTATATGGGACGCCTCTCATCTGAATTATGCACTTTTCTCCTTGCTGCTCTCAGGAAGGAGGTTCTGCAGCAGATAATGTGAGACCGCCGGATATTGTAACAATTTTATATCGCAATTAGACTGATGAAAGATGATCTATCCATCACTCAATCATCCATTATATAGATTTTGCCCTTGAAAATATAGGTAATTCTGGTCACTTTTACATGGAAACGGGATAGAATCTTGTAATGGGATCTGTTCTGCTTGGAAACGCCTTTCTGACATTATTATTAAGCCATATGTTTTATTAATGTATTATACTCTTTAATACTCTTTAAGGTTTTACAGTCTGTTAACCTGCTTAATGTAATTTTCCTATAGCTGTTAGCCTTTATCCATCAAACATTACAAATTATGAACAAATCAGATGTTTTCAACCTAAGATTTTACTTTAGATAAAAGATAGTGTAGAAATGTGTCCTCTGAGCAAAAAAGCTACATCATCTTATAATATGTTCATGAGAAAAGCGACAGAAATTACACAAATGCCATGTAACAAAGATGCCAAATATGACCATACTTTGTTATAGAGACTGGCTTCCATTCATTTGTATGGAGATAGAATAAATAGACTTAGATAGCTAACAATGTTTCTATTATTGCATGGTCTTTTCTCTTCCCTGACCTTCAAGAAGTTAGCGAGAAACACAAAGCCTATAGAAAAGAACTCATATTTATGTCACTAATGCACAGAAAAGGCTTCAAATTGATATCTCTACATGTTTTTTTCTGTATTCACCTGCAGTTTCTCTTTAACAGAATGGAACTGTTGCACTTGCGTGTCCTCGACCTGCTGCCTCCTGTCATTCACTCTCGGAAAGCGTGGTTCTTGCAGTTTCTCCTCTGATTGTCCCTCGTCTGGTCCTTTGTGGGCGTCTTTTTGGCAGAGCTGGACGCCGGCTGCAGAATCCACAACAGGTCCGTCCTCACCTCCTCTGACCGTTACTTTTGTAGTTAATCCCATGCTGGCTTTTGTTCTCGACTTTATTAAAGACTGGAGGTTGAAAGCCTTAAAGAAATAAGATGTGCATAACAGAAAATGTATTTAATTGCAAGGTATTGACAAATTGCAACTTGACATTTCACTTTTTGGGTGAGATCTTCTGCCTGGTGCAACAGGGGGCGTCACTCTAAACAAAATCTTCCATTTAAATCTATGGAGAAACATTTAATCAGAGCAATTATTAAACATGCCTTTTTGTGAAGATTACCGTAGTTAGGTAGCTTTTCCTACAGTGTCTCCCCTTAATATTACACACTCTTCCTTTTCACATAAATAAAAAGCCATTGTTCAGTCAGCTGGACCTGTCACTGGTCACTTATGCCTCGAATCACATTTTTAACGACTTTAGTAAAACCCTGCTCAGCCTTGCATCCCATTAAAACCCTCTTTGTCCTGTCCTGCTCATATTTGTAAAGCCCAGCAGTCGTATATCCCGGACTTGTCCAAATGCAGATCTTGGCTCGCGTCCAATGTCCCGATGTGCTCCATTATGATGAATGCTGATACAGAGGACACAAAAACACAATGATCTACGCCGTCTCTGTCCGTCCTGCAGCCCTGACCTTGATCAAAGGGATCGAAAGCATGTCTGGCCCATTACGTGTGATTTCAACAGGCTTTTCAACACAGCTATCCGTCTCCATTTCACCCCCGCGGCTCGGCCAAGGCAAAACTGCTTAATATTCATTCTCGCGCTGATAAGAGTGCATTGTGTTGCCTTCAGACACTGTGCCCTGTGAGCTCGAGGGATTAATCACCACAGACGCCTTATACAGGGAGCTATAGGGACGGAAAAACAGGGACAAGGCAATGACATGAAAAGACGTGAGATTCTGACAGCTCTTAAAGCCCTTATTCCAGCTTTTATATTATAGTTAAAGGTGCCATTTTAACTAAGAAATGTACATTATTGTGACTGACATCTTGATACAAATGGATTCTCAAAGCTCTAGGTGCAAAATGGTTCCATGAATTGGCAAAAGGCGAAATTTACAGCTCAACACCAACAGCAACAGATCATCACTCTCCCAAAACAAAATACTAAGTACAAGCTTGCATAAATAATACATAAATACAAATGATTTAATTTACTGGAGTGGCAGAAGGCGGGTGACAGATGTACTGGGACCAGACAGGGTCAACATTTGATAATATTTTTTAATAGCAGGAACAGTATTGCTTTGATGTATTTATGGGGAAAAAATGCATTACAAGTGAACTGTTTTGGGAGAGTGATGATCTGGAAGGAGAAAAAGGAAAATGTCAAATCAGCAAAATCCGACTGCAAAGTGATGGAGAAGAACTGCAAATTTCATGTTCTACTTTGCTAGTTTTCACAGTCAATGGCCATGAATGTTCCACAAACGTCCAAATACATAATATTTAAGTCTTATATGCATAATATGTGATCTTATTTATGGCATTCCTTAGATATTTTGACAGTTGAATGAATTGCTTTAGTTGCTTACAGTTTAAACATTGTGATTTGCAAGGAATTAACTTGAAATATTATACTGTAAATAATATGCTTTGCAGCCTAATATTAGAAAAAAGATTCTTTCATTATCTGGCAACTTTAAGTGAGACATGAAATGACCACAGACAGGCATTTTAAACTAACCAGGTGAAATTGATATTACTATACAATATCACTAAAGAAATATCCATCCGCTTTCATAACTTTACATTTAATCCACACATGGCCTCAAAAAACACATATTCCACTCAGGTACTATTTGAAGTAGTGAAATGTCAAGTACTAATGCAAACTACGGTGTCTCATTTAAAACAGAATAATTTAGGCCAGCCTTCAAAAGAAAGGCTAAGGTTAAGGCTACAATAACACCATCGACCTCCATTGTCCAGGGTGTATTTTAATTC
>JAADKR020052238.1:0-11419 GCA_011763505.2 Lythrypnus dalli | reverse complement strand
GGGAGAGGGGGAGAGAGAGAGAGAGAGAGAGAGAGAGAGAGAGAGAGAGAGAGAGAGAGAGAATGAAGACACAGCCAAAAATCTCAACATAAGGATAAATTCAATATATCGTGCAGCCCTATGTGGACCTTATGGCTAATTTGTATTTCATAATTTGTATTACATCATTTGTAGTTCATAATTTGTATTTCATAATTTGTATTTCATAATCTGTATTACATAATTTGGAGTTCATAATTTGTAGTTCATAATTAGTCTTTTATTCACTCCATTGCATAATATATGATGTCTTTATTGAACAAACAGCTGTGTTTACCTTGTGAAAACAGCTGCTTGTAGCTTCCCTGTTACCTCCAGTGTCGTGAGTGATAATAATGAAATTGTTTATTCAGTCTCCACTGACGACAGTAAGGGAGAACATGACTGTGCACCTGCTCCTGCACTCAACTCTAATCTGTATTTAGATTTGTTTGCTTTAATTTCAGCATTTCTGTTTGGATTTGGACACAATTTTGGAAGCTGACAGGACGTTCAGCTTTGAAGACAAGACGAGAGAAGACATTTTGTGCAGCATTTATAAAAAAAAAATAGTTGCAGTGAAGTCTAAAAGAAAATATCTTCCCGACTGCTCCAATTATGCAAATAGGTGAACAAAAATCGACTTTGGGGATTATTATTTAAAGTATTTTTGTAAAAATCATTTGTCAGAGATTAGCAGGGTCTGTGGAACTGAACATTCCCTATTTTAAAATGAGAAGACAATGTTAGGTTTATGAGATTATTTTTAATAGAGCCACTACTTTTAAATATGAGTAGCATACTTAGTCTCATGTATTTGTCTAAAACTCTTAATATTATGTCCACTCCCTCAATAAAAAGCATAATGAAGTCAGTCAATACACAGAAAAACAAACAATAATCACATCAACTGATAAAAACCAAAACAAATCAATATTTCACCTTTCCACTGCTCTTCATTTTCTCTATTTTTGTTTTAGAACAGAACGTCCCTCTTAGTTTTGTATCTGTATTGTGTTTGTAGGTCAGGAAGCACAATGCGGTTTGTGAAATTGTGTTTTAGATCACATTTTTCTCTCGGAGCTGTGTTTCCGGCAGAGTCTTTTTCCTATGACAAATGGAGCCTGTTGTGTTGGACAAAATACAATAAAAAAGACTGTTTTTCTAGTTTTAGTGCCTTTTGCAGCACAGATAGACAGAGAAAGATGGAGCTCGAGTGTCAGTGTCAGACCTGAGAAAGCCTATTATTATTAAATTATTATTAAAATGCATTTGGTGGATTAGTTAGATTCATATAATTAAATACTTTCAACCGAGTTCACTCCGACTCACTCCGATGTAATTTACAGCTTAAATTGTTTGGAAAAATCCATGAAATTTGAGATGATTGGAGTTTAAAGGCGCTGTACTCATTAATTTTAGTGGAATTAAATTAGTTTTGTCTTTTATAGGGTGACTGTCACACAATCTTTAAAGCCGAGAAAAGCAGATATAAACTAGACACAAGTTTAGATGGCATACATAATCAGTAATTCAGCAAAGCTCATTTTTTTAAATAAGTTGTTAAATTGTTCAAGGCAGTGTTGATCAATGAAGTCCACAAACACAAAAGCAAAATGTTAGATCAATATGGAAAGATCAAAGCTGTGAGTGTCTGTCATTTTGTCTTTTGTCTCTTTTCTGCTTCTTCCAATATTGACAACCCACTAAAACATGCAATTTCTGGTAACTACCTTCAATTCACATGAAAGAAGTTTCCTCAGAGTCAAGACAAGGCAAGACAGTATTTTTGAAGTCCTTAAAGATGTTTTAAGAAAAGAAAAAAAAATAATGGAAATACAACTATTGAACAAAAGCCACTCTTGTCACATCAGCTCGAGTCTGAAATAAAGAGTTTCATTATCAAGTGAGAAAAGGACACATCTGCACTGTTTTTTGTGAATATGTGAGAGGAACAGACTGACACAGTTACATTTGCAGATATTTACACATGAAAGAGACGCGTAATGACAGGAAAAGAGCCATGAGAATAAAGAACTGATGTGTTAAAGTCAGAGATGAGAAGATGGAGCTGAGGTGGTACATGGTCCAAGACATACAATATGATGATATATGCAAGGAAAGTTGTGGAATTATCTGTCATTTTCCCAAAACAGAATCATGTATCCACAACAGTAAACAAAAAAGCTCCAGAAGAGTTGCCCTAAACATTATACTTGGCTCAAAACTCCACCTCGCTCTCAGACAGTTGCTCTGTGGCATTTTGTTTCCTGTTTTATTGTGTTCACTTTATGTAACTGAAAACAATTATCATGTGCGTAGTTAAATGTGCATTAAGTGTACTATTTGCCATTTCTGTTTTCGATAATTTGCCAAACGTATCCAGTGGGATAAATAAAAGAAAGAATACAAGGAAATGTTCCCGTGGACATTCAAGTGTTTGTGTTTCCTGGTTTCACCAAACTACACTCTGGATGTAGCACAACAACAATTACATGAGGAAGAACAGCAGCAGCAGCATGAGATGAACAAAACTGGGACATTGAAAACTTAATGTTACTCTACTAGACTAGAGAAGTCTCACTGTGGGCCATCGAAACAAAAACATTTCACAGTAGTTTTATTTCCATCTTCATACCAGAGTGCAAAGGAGTGCAATGCATCCATTTCAAGGGTCTGTTCTTTGCTCCCTTTCTCTCACAGTTTGCTCTTTGTCATTTACTGCAATAAAAACATGAGATCCATGTTTCATTCTACATTTATTACAAAATACTTTCCGTTTCTTGAAAGACAAAGTGAAGACTGCTTTAATTTATGAAGGAAAAACAGAAACTTTATAATTACTACTTTGAAGGTCAAAATGTAAACAGAAAAGAACAGTATTTTCTTCTCACATAAACAGTGTTCCAACATACAAAGAAGTAATGTATGAAATAAGTAAATAAGTAATGTTGGAAATACATCTCAAATATTTGCTTTGCATAACGTTTTCACGGTTTAATATATTTTCTCTCTCTCTCTCTCTCTCTCTCTCACTCTCTCTCTCTCTATATATATATATATTTTAAATCTGTGACCTATGTGTAAAAGAAAGGAAGAAGCCCCAGGATTAACTGCACAAAGTTCACATTTGTCACCCACATACTTTGACTATATCATCGTTATATACAGTACTTTATGAATGTAGTTTTAATGCCAAACTGCTATGTTATTCTAAGCAATCATCTATCACATGGAAAGTGGAAAGTGACTTGTTTCTGCAAAGTAATATTACTTTATCAGGCATGAATTTCTTAAGTATTTGTGAGGAGAATAACTAGAGTGAGTTTTAATCTACAAGACTGGGTAAAAATAGACTGTCCACCACCACACACCAAGAAGAATGAAAGATAAAACTATATTCACGTATCTAAACAAATATATATATTTTGTGAGGCGACTCCTGTTGTGATAATAAACGTGAACTGAACTGAACTGAACAAGAGTAAATCGACCATGGCAAAAGAATTACATTTGGTTTTGTATTATTTTTTTTTGTCTCTTCTTCTTCTGACTGCAGCCACAAGATGCACTTAAAGGCACAAATGATACGTTTAAGTAGATTCTTTACAATTGCAGGATAAAATTATTTGTTTTTTTTAAATGTAATGCACAATTTACCTCTAAACTAAAAAAAAAAAAGTTCAAATACTGGTCTTAGCCACTAGCCTTACTGAATGTGTACACGTGTGGTAAGTGTGCTTATAAAATATGGTAGACTATAACATTTGGTCCAATATTACTAAAACTACGTTCATGGCTTGTTCATAAATGTAACATAAGGTGCACGTACAGTAAAGTGTCACAGCTCGTCCCTCTGCAGGTCGTCCCTCTGCAGGTCGTCCCTCTGCAGGTCGTCCCTCTGCAGGTCGTCCCGGAGCCACAGGTCGTAGACGGCCACAGGGTCGACGTTCCAGTGTTTGTGGAAGGAGATGGACTCTGTAGAAGAAAGTAGAGCCTCGGCGTAGTCGTCCGGTCGAGCCTGGAATATAAGGACAAACGAATGAGGACAATACAGTGGGTTTTGTTAAGGGATTGTTATGTAAATGTATATATTTTTAGGTGATGATAGAGGCAAATACATGAGAGACAGAAATACTTTATCTATCCCTCAGAAGGGAAATTCTTGTTGTGTTTATTTGATGCTTATTACTGCTGCCATCCAGCACTGTTAGCACTATTGTAAGAATTTCTTGAGTTTTCATCATCTGTTGTTTTGTTTTGTTTTGTTTTGCTTTGCTTTACTTTATTCCGTTTGTTCTATTGTTCCTTCCTCTTCTCTCATTTTTCTTCTTTCCCAACCTTCTCTTGCCTTTTTCATACATTATTTTTATTTGTGCTTTATTATTTTTTTAAAACATAGTGTTAAGCATAAGGCAATGTCAGTTTCAAAGCAAACAGGTCAAAGAGTTTAAAACGGAGAACTATGCTTTATGCAGATATTTGATAATTATCTCAAACACATCTTTATCACTATCATACACTTTGTTGTTTAGAAAATGCTGCATATTGATCTAAAACAGCTAAAACAGAAATATCCATTGTTGAGTGAGAGTTATTAACATGGCAAAAGGTTCTAATTATACAAGCCCCTCCCTCCTTTAAAAGTAATATTATTGATACATTAATATTCCTCCTGCTTGTACCTGGTGGAAGAGTGGGTTGTGGATGATGGGAATGTTGAGGTTTTTCAGGCACATTCCCAGCTCCATGTCGTCAGGAGCGTCCAGAGAGTAACATCTGCAACCGCTGGAGATGATCTCAGACACAGCCACGCGACTCAGCACCATCCTGAAAAACACAAAAACATAAATATTACATTACATTACATTATGGTGGTTATCATAGTGTCTTTGCTTTCCATCACAGTGGCCTTTATGATGCTCCAGAATCAATAGTCTTCTCTGGTGATGTAGCCTCTCCATGGAAATTAACCAGAAACCATAGAGATCATATCATAGAGACCATTGTGATGGAAAGTAAAGGTGTCATTCTAACCACCCATAGCCTCTGGGTCACTAAAAACTCAAATACACAGCTATATCAATGAAATGTTCCAGAGTGTACCTTTACTATGGGAGGAGTTATGCAAGGTTCTTGTTCACAACTTTTTTGCTTTTTGACCTGGACTACATAGAAACATTTTAGGTAGCATGTATTCCTTTGATTTAATGTTCATTCTTGTCCATTCCAGCCCTTACCCTGCTCCTCCAGTGGGGTAACTGTATCCGTTCTGGACGAGGCCGTAGCCGTATCTCTCCCCGAGGCTCACGGCGTCTTTAGAGTCGTAGCAGCTCAGCAGACGGAGCAGCCTCGGCAAACTACACACCATACAATAAAAATAAATAATAATAAATACTAAAATAGAAATAAAAAATAAATAAATGTTTACCTGATGAGAGTGTCATCATCGACGATCAGTAACCAGTCCGTCTTTGGCACAGCATCACTCAAGAAACGCTTCATGATGGCAAAGGTCTTTCCACAGTGTCCTATTGAATAACACAGTATTATTAGCATTTAACTCATTTAATCTTCAATGTACATCAATTTGCATTCTTTCACTACTTTCTATTACAAATTACTGTCAGGAAAAGTGGATATGAGGCAGGCAACACATTGTACACACAAAAGTCCTATAAAGTTTGCTAATACAATTCAATGCAATGAAATGCCTCGAGTCCCATCTTAAAGCCTAAGTTTGAGAAACAAGCATACTATCAGACTTTTGAAAGCTGGACAAACAAATTTCATTGATGAATTATCCATTTATTAAAATATAAGTGAATAAAATAGACATATACACATAAACTCTGCTGTGAACCAAAGACAAAAAGTAGATGCTGTAAACCCAATGACGTATGATGTATGTGAAAAACTAAGAGTAAAGCAGGATATAGAGAAATATGTCTGACACTATGGTCATTACAGAGCAGTGTGTAATGAGTCCATCAGCTCGAGGAAGTGAGAGCAGAGAAGAGTTCTGTGCTGTGATAAAGGATGTGAAAAGACGACATCATGAGGTGCAGAATCACAGAGAAATCACCTGCTCTGAGGAAACTGTCCAGCTCTGGCTCTTTGTGACTCACAGAAACATTACCAGCTCCATCCTGTTTCTAACTCACACTTTCAGCCTGTCAGGAAGTGATGGCGTCAATGCTGAATAATAATCAATAAACAATATCCGACCATTATGAGGCATTTTTGATTCTTCGATCATTTTGAGTTCAAGATGTCTCTCAAATCCTTTTATTCCTCTAATGGTTTTCCTTTGAAAGATTCTCTGGGAATGGGCTTTCACCAACTTTATTGTCCTATAGATGTTTCTTCAAGTGCTTTAAGAGCCTGCAGATTATACCATTATGGATCAAACCATTATGGATCAAACCATTATGGACAGACATTAAAAGACAGTGGCTCCACTCAATAAAAATGCAATAAAAGTAGATACATTCATAGCATTGATGTGATTTTGAAAAGAAGGCTTCAAAATGTCTGTCAATGGGAGAAAATATTGTTTATCCCTCACCTTTACAGAGGTGTAGCTGCTTTTCTTGCTTTTATGATAAATAAAGAAAAGTAAACTAAACAAGATGTATCAAACTTATGTCTTGAGCTTTTTTTCCCAATTCATTCTGTGCATTTCCTTTCTTAATGTTTTTGAGTGGAGTTTTCTAAGAGTTTTGTGCAAGAGAAAAAATAAGATAATATTTAATCTCTTATGTATTATATGATAAAGTAGGAGTCAGAGGTAATCCATTGTATACCAGGATTCATTGAGTTTAAGTCCTGACCTCTGTCCGTGTTGGGGACTCCGAGGCTGATGGTGGGGATGGACTCATCAGTGACGTCACTGTAATACTCCAGAAGAGCAGCATCTCCCTCCCAGGTGTTCTTCACTATAGGCACTGCACAAATAAACCAGAACCAGGATTAACAAGAGCACAACTTCCAAAAACTCCACATAGAAACTAGAAACACATAGAAATTCTGTTTATATATCTCAAAGTGAGTTCTAAGTTTAGTTCAAGTAGAATTTCCTCTGGGTGCAGCCAACACTCAATAAAACATTCTCTGGGCCTAAAGAGGGAATATTTTTTTATAGATGAGAAATGCCAAATGTCTACCACAAAAAAATAACATGTTTCTCAATTCACAAGTCTTTTGCATTTACTGGGAATTTCCGATGCTTTTGGAATTTCATCTCTCTCTAGCCAAGAACTCGTGAATATTAGTAATGCTCATATCAAATTTAGGAGAGCTGAGAAACATCTGTGACAAATGCAGTGTGAAATAACATTATTGGATATGTTATAATGATTTATGTGGAGTTAATACAGAGACAATAGACTGGGGAGTTTCATCTGACGTCCCAAAAATAAAAATGTATTATTCATGAGATCCAGGCGTCATGTCAGTGTTGTTTACAGATCCGTCTCGTACCTCGCTGTGAATGGAATTTCTTGCAAGTCTTCACTGCAACAAATACGTCGGTTTTTGACACGGGAGGTCCCTAAAAAGCAGAAAAGTCAAATTATCAATGGCAAAATCAGATCTCAAATAAAGGCAATTTGAGGCACAGAAATACACATATAAAAAAAGAAACTACCAAATGGTTTATTGGGTTACTGAGGCTGGCCTTGAGTTTTATTTTCATTTTATAAGAGCTTCTTTCCGGAACAGAGGATTCAGGTTTTTTAAAGATCTGAAAAGACTAGGTATCAATGCAGTGTCATCTACATTTTTCTTATCAGTAAGAGCTTCTTCCTGAATAAAGAGTTGAAGAAAACGCAGACTGAGTAGATTGTGGAGATTTAAATGTCTGAGCAAACATAATGATAGATATTATTATAAGTCATTCATTCATATTACATCCTTTGTGTAGCTTAAGATGTCGTTTAGGGATTATAAATGAATAAGGTGGAAAATATATTGATATTGTCTCACATAATTCATTTTTTATCCCATAGGAGCACTTGCCTTGTCGTGCAGCACAACACTCCAAGGCAAGTGCCAAAATGCTTACACCTTTTGTACCAAGTGGAATATAACAAACAAGGCGTGACAGCTTGTAATGTAAATGCAGCTTGAAGTGATGCATTATGGGAATGGACAGGTTGATTGTGTGCACTTAAAGCTGTGTGACATAATAAAACTCAATCTATTTAATGAGGCTGTCAAGCTGTTACAGAGTGAGTTTACAGTGGCTATTTTTCATGCTTGGTTCTTTTAAGTGTGTGTAAAATGTCTAGCTACATGATTTTGAGTGTATTCTGCATTAATGGTCCTTGTACTTACACAGTGTGGCAGATATGAGGTGAATGTTGTTACACAGTGGGCATTGGGATCTCGGCAAAACTCTGGCACAGGGGTCAGTCTGGGGCCTTTACCCTCGTTCCAGATGAACAACGCGATCTGAAAATAAAGGAAAGCTTTATTTTTTGTTTATTATGCAAGAAATCCTAACTCTTACTTTTTTTAAAATTCTGACTTTTTTCATTATGACAGGTCAAAAAAACCCACTCAAAAGCAGAAGAAATTCCTATATCTCAGTGAAATGTGGATTAAACACAAAAACAGGCTCTTTTGTGGAGAGAAGGAAAGCACATGGTCATTCTTCATCAAGTCACTGCACAAACTACCATCAAGTTAGTTCCATCATGGCTGAACATCTGCCATGAGGGAAGACACGCCCCCAACCCAAATCCACTGCATGAGAGGAAACTCAAAGATATAAATCTTTGGAAAACAATGGCATTCTTGACAAATGGACTTTCTGGACGAGATAATAATATGGTTTTATATGAAGCTCCACTTTGAAGTCCTGCCCTGAAAACAAGCAGGTGCAGCATTCCTCATGCAACTAATGCAACTGCAATTTACTGTCACTGTCATCATTCAGTGTAAACCGAGCAATGGGGTTTTATTTTTAAGTTGGAAAATATAACAACCAATACAGACATGCCCATTTTATGCACTATAGGCATGAAAAGGCTGAGGTTTTACTGAAAATTGTGTTTTAGTTGCAAAGGGTGACAGGCTGCCTTTCACCATTACAGACATTTGCTCACTTTATTTCTATCTATCTATTTCCTTTAACCGGTAATCTCCTTGCAAACAAAACACACGCTCATCCGACCAAAAAAAAAGATGACTGCTTTTAGAGACACAAAATCAACATTGCCTGGATTAAAAACCCAGGGCAACGCGGCCCTTTTTGGTTTATTTCCTCTCAGCTGGAGCTCAGTGTGCAGTATAATGTGTACAAGTGTGGTACCTCGTGTTTCAGATCGATGGTGAAATCTGATTTCAGGTGTTCATGGTGAATCCTTTTAACCAGTCTGAAAAAAACAAGCAAGAGAAATGAGAGGAATGGATAAAAGACACAACATTTTCAGGGATTCAGTTCAGCAAAAGCTTTAAATATATGCTTTCAACAAGTAATAGTGCTTCCAACATTTTTACTATGCATTGGTACTTCAGTGAAAAATTATTCCTCTCCATCTTTTTGAGTTTATCCATGGGAAACTTTCTCCAGATCTGAGCCCAGACCTTGACCTGCAGCTGGAGGGTTTTATTTCAATGAAGAAAATGGGAGGAAGAGGCATATTTTCAAGGATTCGAAACCCAGTGATATTTTCTGAAGTGAAGAATATCTTTAGAAATAGCTCCATTTCTCTAATATATTTGACTACTACAATATTCAGCCTCCTGGTCTATTCAGCTTTTTGTGACTGACTGTTTCTAAATACAGTCTATCTATCTATCTATCTATCTATCTATCTATCTATCCATCCATCTTCTTCTGCTTCATCCATTTCCAGGTTGTGAGTCCAAGCTGCCCATAACTCAGTGCACCAGCCCCTCATGGCTCCTGTGTATCAGAGTGGATGCAGTGGGCGTCACCTGTGGAGGAGGGCGGAGCTCAGGGCCCATCCCGCCGCAGGGTCGGGGTAACCAAAGGCACTGGGGTCCTCAGCGAAGGCGTAGTGATGGATGATGGAGGCCTCACTGTCGTGGAGGCGCCGTCCAAGAAACCACTCCTGGAGGGTCAAGATAAAATGTTTAGTCTTGAGTCTTTAAGTGTCTATGGGTTGTATCCAGCTTAATATAGAAATACTCAGAGCCACAATGGACCATTCTGAGCCTTCTGTAACACACATGTTCATGCATCTAATTGTAAAAATAATTTCTCTTCATTCACCAATTCAGACTAAAATGTGGAAGACGCCCCTAAAGCCTTTTAATGGATTTAAGATGATTGGTAAGAGTGAGTTAGTCAAAAGGCTGGTACATCAAATCACATCACATTTCTCTCACTTTGGGTAATTTAGCCTCATTATGATTCACAATGCTATGACTCGTGGACAGTGAGTGTAACAGTGAGAACATGACATTTTCATAATTTTACTCCATTTCAAAAAGTGCATGAAAGTTTCCTCTCACCGCTGAGGCTGGAAATCTGCTGAGAACCGAGAGCAGGGCACTCAGGGACACGTGCGTCTCTTCCTCTATGAACAAAATCCAGGAATCTGATGTGACTGAGGCAGAGAAGCTGGAAGTAAAAAAAAAAAGATTAGAATCCCATGTGTCTTATACTGACCCACAGCAAAGTATCAGGAAAGCAGAGAAATGTGAGTCATATCCAGCACTTACAGAGGAAGAGCAGGCAGGATGCTCCAGACGCCTTCGAAGTCGGGAAACTCATGGAGCAGGATGATGTGAGGAGGTGCCTGCAGGACAAAGAAATACAAATTAAAGTAATTTGAAGATATTTGTTTACATTCAGACACTAGGGAGCATAAGACCTCACTTCAACGTATAATACTGTGTTAAAAAAGCAATGACAAAAGGTGTGCCGTGGCTTGCTGATTATTTTTAGCCATTCCTATTATTTTCGAACAATTCTTTCAACAAAGATGAAATAGTCGAGAATTGTAAAATATTTTTCAAGTGACAATGGGAGAAAATGACGCAAACGGAGCTAAAAGCCCAGTATGACTCACAAAAGTGCTCTCAGAAGCTGTGAGGGATTCATGTGCTTTTTGGCAGCTTTTTACTACATGTTTTGAAATGTATATTCACATTTTTCTAATAATGTCCATCACCTTTTTGGCAGAGTGCACACTTAAATAATGACAGGAGCAAAGACATTTGAGAGAAGACTGAAAAATGAACTGCTAAACTCAAACAAGCCTCACAGGCAGAGCATGGAAACAATACATAGCACAGAAGGTCAGAGACACAGTATTTTTTTTTCTCCAAAATCCTTTTCCAAATGTACCAAATGTCATTGAGGCCTTTTGGCATTTGGAGAAAACACGAACCAGATCTGCCAACAGCAACAGGAGCTGTAAAATGA
>JAADKR020051293.1:0-11444 GCA_011763505.2 Lythrypnus dalli | reverse complement strand
ATGATATCTTATAAGATATCATACACAGTAGGAGAATGCGGTTGTGCACAGTTGGTGTGAAGTATGATGGTGCACAGTTGTATAGCTATAGTTGTGCACAATAATGATATTAAGGTAATGCACAGTTATATTGTGCACCATTTTATATTACTTGAGTAATTTTAAGTGATGCACAGTTATTGACTAGCGTTTTTTATAGCTATATTATGTAGTGCACACTTATTATATTAACCAGAGGGCGATAAAGTGGACGTAAAAAGATCAAGCTATGAGCAGACACAAAGCTTTATAAAAAGCCTTACCAGTATCAACTCAAAAAACCCTACAGACTCATACAACAAATTAGTAAAGAGGGAGCTGAAAAAGCTAGGCATAAGAATATGGAGCGAACGCAGCAAGTTAACCAATGGAAAATGGGAAACTATGTGCGAAAAAACTAACACCGTCCTAAGTTACAGTTCAGCAAAAGATGTAGTACGGCATTACAAAAATGCGGTGCTTTCCCTGAATTTGCTTAATCACGGCTACAAAAAGAACATGGAATACTTGAAGGATGAAATCATTGATTCACTGGGAGATACAGCCGATGTAAGGGCACTTTTTAACTACGATGATCTGCCTGGAATACGCATAGCACTGAAACGACTGTACAGAGCTCACGGAAAGAAAGCCAGGAACTCTAAAGAGAAGATCGCACTAGAAAACGTCAATCCTGAACACCATGCGTTTTATAAGCTGCATGAGGCTACCATCATGCTCTCAAAAGAGATTAACAATGATGCTCAAGACATACTGAGAAAAAAACATGACAACCGTATAAAGGTTAACCCTGATTACATTATCGACCTCGCACATAAAAAACTAATCAGTAAGACGGCAAGGTGGCAGGAAAAAGCAGCAGCATTAATAGCTGTCACTGGACGTAGACCAACAGAAATCCTGAAAACCGGATCATTAAAAAAGCTGGACGACCATACTGTTTTGTTCGATGGGCAACTAAAGACTAGAGACAGAGCTATACACGAGTCTATAGGAGAGTACCCTATACCAGTAATGACCTCAGATACATGTAAGACAGAACAGATAGTAAAGGCGATAAAGGAAGTTCAAAAAGCTGTATCTGCTACGTGCGTAGAATACCCAGACATAACCGGAAACATAGTAGTATCAATGATTGGAGACCCAAACCACGGGAAGGAAGACATCGCACATAACAGAGCTGTAACACAGTACTCGAACAGGATGATAAATGATGTATATGCAAGCTGGCTTGGAATAACTGGTGTCACCTGTAAATCAATGAGAGCTATGTACAGCCAGATAGCCTACGAGAAATACAAGCCAACATTACCAAAAAACACCAGCGAGGATTCATACCTAACATCAATACTTGGCTACGGAGAGCACGGTTTCGGCGCTTCACGCAACTATAAACAGATAGAAATTGATCGCACTATCGAAAGGGCAAAAGCACCAGATGCGAACCCTGAAGCCATTGACAACAAGCTCATCAGCCTATTAAGAAAGAAAACTGATGACGTACTCGCCAACAAGAGAGCAAAAGCCACCCATGTTTTACACAACACTCTCATAGCAATGGCTGAAGGCGGACATATCACCACTCCTGAAATGACAGCAGGAAAGCTCAGCCGGATACCAGTCAACGGCAAGCGGATAAACATTAATACAGTAAAGGGATACCTGAATACCATCGGCATTCATCCCGAAACAGAAGAAAGTGAAGACGAGTAAAAGAAGGTGCCACCAGTAAGGTGTGCGGCCTTGCTGGTGGATGCTCATCAGTGATGTTGAGGTAACCCATGAGCGAACAACAGTATAACCAGATCCAGAACCTGAAACTATCCGAACCAGTACCAATGGAACTTATCCCTCTGATACTGAGATTAACCAGGCAAAGAAACTGCCCTGAATGGTTCAGGAACGGATTAAGCCGCTATATGGAAAACAGTATCAAGTTCTACAATTAGCCACCTGTTCTATGGGGCTGGGCCCTGGCGGAAATCAGGGCTCTTTTTTAACAGATCCTCATAAGTCACGGAACACCCCACCTCATAATCCCGCAACTCTTGCCGCAGATCAGACCACCTGACAAGGCCATTAACTGCAAGACTGGGATCAGCACGAACACACCGATCAATGATTGCTTGCCGTTCTTCCTCAGTCATACCTATATCTCGCTATTAACCATCAAGGACGTATCAGCAGCGTAAACACTAACCACGTCCTGCATCTGAATATCAGCGAATTTCTCCCGATCACTGGCAACAGCACCACCAGAACTCACCAGCAGCACCACACAACCGCCAATAATGCACCAAGCCTACAGGTTTCAGGCTCTCAGACGTTACGCTACGTTAAATCTGGCGATACCTGCCCCTGCCAAAATAAAACCATGCAAGCAGCGCACGGAAAAATCAGGCTTTTCAGGCAAATTTGCTACCCATACCGGCAAATCAGGCCACCGGCGTATAACAACGGGGCCCCTCAGACTACAAGGTACCCCCACGAAGGGACAGCACCCCCACAGCAACCAGCGGATAGATATAAGGGGACGCACACGCAAAATATTTTTTTCAGATTTACCGCATAAAAAAAATTTTTCCAGAATCAAACAGGCATAAAAAAAACCGATGGGCAGGAGAAAGAGCCATCGGTTCAGTACAGCACTACAGAAAGTTAAAAAAGCTATCGACCATATACGCCACATATTCAGGACTGGCGGTATTGATTGATAGCCGAGGACACCACACCCCAGACTTCAAAATCCTGTTCCTGGTTAACGGTTATTGTCGCCTGATCTTCATTGGCCAGCAGGTACACCACCCCCTTATCAAAGCGGATACGTCGAACCTTGTGCTCACCATCGAGCACTACAACCACAATGTCGTCATCCTGCGGTTTAAGGCTTCGATCCACGACAAGAATTGCACCATCCACTATCCCTGCCTCAGTCATCGAATTCCCTGAAGCCTTGGCAAAGAACGTAGCTGCCGGTCGATGTATCAGAAGCTCATCGAGTGATAACGATTTCTGTAAATAATCACTGGCTGGTGACGCAAATCCCATAAAGCCATCCCTTATCAGTCCATTAACTCGCACCTAAGATATTGACGGATTAAAGTTCGGTAGGGTATAGCTAGATATAACGAATTAACGAAAGCACGAATTAACGAAAATGCTAATAATCGGCCTGGTATCGCAGAAAGGCGGCGTAGGGAAAAGCAGCATCAGCAGAGCCCTTGCTACGCACTACGCCAGTAAAGGGCTCACAGTCAAAATTTCGGATCTGGACATAAACCAGTCCACTTCATACCAATGGCAGCAGAGAAGACTGCAAAGCGAACTGGAACCCGTTGTCAGTGTTGAATGCTTTGGTTCTGTTCAGCAGGCCATGAAGCAAGGCGGCCAGTACGACGTACTGATATTCGACGGTGCACCACAAGCCAACAAGGCCACGCAACAAATAGCCGAGATCGCTGACCTCATCATCATCCCCACAGGGCTATCCGTTGATGACCTGCAACCCAGCGTGATACTTGCCAACTCACTGAAAGCTGCAAAGATACCGGCCAGAAAGATAACGTTCGTACTGTGCAGGACTGGCGACAGCAAGAGCGAGTACTCAGAAGCTCAGCAATACCTGGAATCAACCCCCTACCACCTGATCGAAGGACAGATACAGGAAAAAACCGCATTCAGAAGAGCTCAGGATGCAGGCCGATCGATGATTGAATGCCAGTACCAGAAACCAAGGGAACAGGCTCAGGCAATGGTGACCGCCATTGACTGTCATATTAACGAATTAACGAAAGCACGAATTAACGAATATGCCTAAGACAAACACCAAAGGCTTGCCTCCCAAGGGCTTACCGCCACAGGCAAGCAACAACAACCTTAATAAACCCACTCAGGCTGAGCTGGTGCCGCTCAACTTCAAAGTACCGCCAGAGTTCGCCAAAGAGTTCAAAGTCTTTGCTGCCATGCACGGTTACAAACTGGTAGACCTGCTGAAAGACAGCTTTGAAAATTACAAAAAAAAATGACAATGAGAACACAGGTCAATACCGGATTTCATTGACAAGAAAATATTTAATATCTAATGTTACAGGTGTAACAACGTTTTATGGCTGAAAGATCAAAGCATCCCAATAAGGATATTGAAGCAGTTCTGCAATACGCAGAATCCAAAGGATGGGTAGTCATCAAGACAGGCAAGAGCTCTCACGCATGGGGACGAATATCATGCTCTTTGATGTCACCTGACGGGTGCAGGCGCAAATCAATATGGAGCACCCCAAAATCGCCAGAAAGACATGCCAGAGAATTAAAACGTTATGTAGATCAATGTCCTCATAACAATGAATGAGAAGACTATGACCACCTCAGAGTTCAAATTCAGCTTCATCCTGCAAGGCAGGTTTAACGCTGAACAACAAATGGATCTATCAGACAATCTGATTGAAGCCGGTTGCGATTACCCTGAAGTTTCCGCACACAACGACATCATTACTCTTGAATTCTTTCACGAGAAACGTAGTAATGATTACCAAAAAGTAATACTCGATGAAATGCTCAGAGTCGAAAGTACAGGCGTATTTATTTCATCACTGATAGAAAGCGATGCTGTAACCGTATCCGATATCGCGGAAAGAAGCGGTACAAACAAAATGAACATCAGCCGTTACAGCAGACAACAATCAGGCGGTGAAGACTTTCCGGAGCCTGCTTATGGCGAAAAATGGAGCTGGGCGGAAGTTGCTGAATGGTTAAACAGCAGGGGAAAATTGGATATCGAAGACTGTAAAATTGCTACAGCACTAAAAACAACAGGTAATGCCATCCAAATCAGAGCAATGATGAAAGAGATTAGCGTAGTCAGCCTGTTACAAGCCATTTCAAAAGCCGCATAAAAAAAGCCCAGGTCTGGTTCGACTGTCCCCGCTGCAATTGCGAGGCGTGGTTCACCAGCTTAAAGGCTTTATTCAGTAAGAGTACCACCTTAACAATCCCCCCGTAATATGAGATAACCGTACCGCTTCAGCTCCCATAGCAAGACGGCCGCGTGTAGGCTTGTTATGCGTAGGGCCAGGTCTGTCGTGAGCCTGCCTGGTTTCACCTGAAGCACCCTAACCCCTAATAACGGGTTCCAAGATCCTGCCAGACACCTGTCTCGTAGGGATCAAAGGGCTTAGGCTTCTCAGATTCCTGTTTCCTGCCGTAATAACCCGCAGCAGCACCACCGGCAATCGTTCCTGCCGCACCCCAGTATGAATCCTTAACCGTCTGCTGAGCCGCTTTCTGGGCAGCAATTACACCTGCCTGTTGCTGAGCCATGGTCGAAGCCATACCGAGCTTTAAACCCTGTTGCTGGCGTCCTGACGCAGCGGTATTCAATGAACCCTGAGCATACAGGTCCTCTGCACTCTGCAACCCTGTCATGGCACCAAGGGCACCCGATGCCCCCGACTGCTGTTCTGTAGCCATGCTTCGCAGCATATGACCACCTGCCCCCGGGTTCATGCCAGAAGCTACCATTGTGCTCGATGGCGTGTTCATCCTGGCGGCGTTAACCGACTTGTCTTTTGAACCCTGCTTAAACACATCACTGCGATAGCGGTTTACATCCGCCATTTGCTGATACTCAAGGGGAACATAGAACTCGTTATAGTGAGCGAGTTGTTTGTCAGCCAGATCAATCAACTGTCGCTCGTACTCACTGGCTTCTGCATAATCCGGGCTACCACCACACATAAAATTCCTCGCTCTGTTACTGCTCTACGAAAAACGTGGCATCCTGTTACACGACAACAGACAAACAATAGCCACAACAAGGAACGCAACATGAGTAAACCTACGCTCAAGTACATAAGCCAGACAACAGAACCCGCCGACGATATTGAAAGGCAATTTGTCGAGAACATCAAAAACAGCCCTCAATGGCCCGACACCATCCTGCCAGAACTGAAAGAGAATGAGATATTCCATTGCTGCGGTTGCGGCAAGGACAACGTGATCCCCATTCAGTACAAGCTGGATTACAAGAAGTTCATCAACCGGCACGGGGCAGTACTGGCTTGCAGAAGCATTCTGGATTGGAAATCCGATTGCTGCGGGGATGAATTTATTATCTGGAACACCGTGAAAAAAGAGGAAATGCCGTGGCCAGACAAACCAGCAGTTTACAAAGAAAGGGATGGGGCTTATCACCTGCACTACACGGGAACCGGAAAAATTAAGTGAGTGAAACCAGACAGCAGCCGCTTATGAATCGAGGCAGTAATAGCGGCTGTTTTCACGCATAAACTGCACAAGCGTAACCATAGTTAGGATTTGTCTATGTTGGCTACAACAACCGTCAGTGATAACCTAAGCAAAACTCAGAACAAAGTACCGTTTTGAGGAATGTTTGCTCAGATTATCCAGAGCAACACAGATTGCAGATAGTAAAAAGCCCCGTCAATGACGAGGCTTTTTACTGAATAACCGCTTTATCAGTCCATCCGCCAAGATACCTGATAAAGCCTTTCGCTTCCTGCAAAGAGTCTTTTTTACAACGCTAAGTTATAAAAGAGATTCATAGGCGAAATAGTATCAAAGGCATCCACCCCTTTTAAGCCTTTGAGAAACTTTTTTTTCGCCTGCTTGCGGAAGCCTTTGAAGGAATAAGGCTTGTGACCGACAGCACTGACACCATTGTAACAGAACAACATACTGAAAACCTCAGCGAAATCACGCCAACACCTGCGAAAAAGCGGTTAAATGGGGAGATTGTCAAAAGCAAGAGAGCAAGTAAAAAGAAGACCACTAAATCCAACGGCCAAAAAAAGCCTACGGCAAGCCCTCACAACAACACCACACCTTATGGACCACCTGACTATTCCCAACAGATAGATCAATGCGTCCAGGAACTAAACCGGAACTATTACCACGTCATCATAGGCGGCAAGAACCGAATCCTAAGAATGATCAGTGCCGATGTAGGGACAGGATTACAGCCTGAGTTTTTTACCCTCGATGAGTTCAAACAGAAGTGGAGCCACTCACCGAAAGTCTTTACCGGATACCGCAATGACAAGCCAGTAATGAAGTCTCAAGGGGAAATATGGATAAACAGCCCTGATGCAAACTTCATTGATGGCAGTCTCGACTTTGATCCTTCATACCAACCACTGGCTATCACCCCAAAAGGCAGGCTCAATATATGGCAGGGATTCGGAGTAAAACCTACGAAACTCTCACCAGCAGCACTGATAGAAGATGAACAACTGGCGCGATACATGGTACATATCAGGGATGTTATCTGCGCTGGCGATGAAAGGAATTACAAGTACCTTGTCGGATACATAGCCCACATGGTTCAAAAGCCCTGGGAAAAGCCTTCTGTAGCAATAATCCTCAAAGCTGGGCAGGGTGTTGGTAAAGGAACTTTCATGGCTCCCCTGATAACCATAATGGGTGCACACGGCCTGGCCACAACCAACTCAAAAGACGTTGTAGGCCGATTCAACGCAGCCCTTGAATCCAAGTCCCTGGTATTCTTTGACGAAGCCTTTGCTGGCAGCAAACAAGCCAGTGATATGCTGAAGGGACTTATTTCTGAGAACTATATGCGGGTAGAACGGAAAGGAATCGACAGTATCCGGGTACCCAATAAAATGCGGATTTTCATGGCCAGCAACAGCGAAAACATTGTTGTTGTAGAGAGTGATGATCGCAGGTACTTTTTTCTCAGTGTTTCAGAGCATGTAAAACAGGATAAAACCTACTTCTCTGAAAGAGCCTACATGCAGCAATCCCACCCTGACCATCACCAATTTGCAGAAAAACTGCTTCAGTATCTTCTTACCATAGACATATCAGACTTTGACCCACACCACGCACCAGTAACAGAAGAATTAGTAAGGCAGAAACTGGATAGCCTTAAACCTGAAGAACGCTGGATCTACAGCATTCTCGTTAATGGTGGAATAACTGACGGGGCTTGGCCTGTATGGATGGATAACAAAGAATGCTACCAAGCCTGTGAAAACTGGATTGATCAAAGGAAAATGAAACCGCTATACGGAAACCCAGCCACAGCGATAGGTAGAGCTTTAAATAAAGCAGGCATTGAATCAAAGCCTCACAAAATAGGCTTTGGTAAAACAGAAAGGGTAAGAGTATTCCCTTCCCTAGAGCACGCACGACAAGCCTTTGAACGTTTCTTGAAGGGCAGCATCGACTGGGAATAATTGCAGTAACGGGTAAACCAGCAATTTTTTCATTTTTCCAAAAAAACAAAAAGAAAAATCGCCGCAGCCCTTTTACTACAAGGGATGTAGCGATTTAAGGCACGTAAAAAAAAGGCAAAAAAATAACAAAATAACGTACTCAGAATGCAAAAAAGGCATTTTTCAGCCCAAAAAACCACAAAAAGTCCGATATTTTCGGACTTTTTTTTACCAAAAAATCAGCATTTTCCCTCAAAAACCCAATCTAGTAACGGGAAAAACGGGTTGGTAACGGGTAGGTAACGGGTAGGAAAATCCTCTACAGCCCACGTATTACGTGAGGTTACGGGTAAAACGGGTAAAAACTAAAATATTCATAGGAAAAAATATAAATTTACCTGTGACTTTCGCAAATCGACGATTTACCCGTTACACCCGTTACTTCGTGGCCTACAGGCCAGCTATAACCCGTTACCCTACCCGTTACCTACCCGTTACCAAAATAGAAAACCCGTTACTTAAAGGCTTGCAGAGCAGTTTTAACAGAATTCATTTCTATAAATCCCTAAAATAGAGTTCCATTCAACCGGATATAGGGGCTCCGCCCCGCGCATACGCGCTCCTAGGGGCTACAGACCGCTCTACCACTCCGATTTTCTGGGGTGAAGAGCCCTGTTTGTCTATGTTTTTTTGTATTTTTTTTGACGTAGCACTAGCTGGAAGTCTTGTTGTTGTTGGTTTTTTCGATTTTGAGTGTTAAAAACTATCTTGATGTTATGGGGGACTGGGGCTAATATTGATCCTGCACAGCCTGGCGGCGATGGCAACCCGAAGCCCGATGGTTTTCTGGTGGGGGATCTTCACTGATCCCCTGTATTAACTATCTTCTCGACCCTCTCTGATGAAACTCACCACACTGATTGCGGCATACCTGGCTGCACTTCCCAAAGGCACAACCCTTTCAAATAGTGACCTGGAAAACCTTCTGCCTGACACACCTCGAAAAGTGACCAGCAAGGCCAGAACCAAGGCCACACTGGCAGGCTTTGCTGAATACAAAGGATTCAGGGATAAAGGCATATCTCCTTCCTACCGCGTAACCGGATTATGGACAGGCAGCGAAAAAGACTATGAAGCCCTTGAAGTCATCTCCGATGAAGAAGCAAGCGAGAAAGAGCGCAAGGTGCGCAAAGTGCCTGACTCCTACAAACCGTTCCCTGAAGCGGGAGATCCTTTTGAGAGTGGTTTATATCGACTCGCACCCGGTGACAACATTGAAGGAATACGGGACTCTTTGCCCGAAATGCTACCGGTTGTATCAATCAAAACCAGAGGTACCGCTAACTGGGAAAAAGGATTTGAGACAGGATTTTACTTAATGGAGTGCAATGGAAAGCGGAAGTGCGATGAGATCCATATAGACCAGGTACTGTCTACCAATCATGCGTCACTGGTTGCTGCACTTGAAGCCATTCAGTCCCTGAAGAAAAGCTGCATCATTGTCTGGCAGACAACTACAGCAATCTTCAAGGTAACAGGAAAAAATCAGCAGTTATGTGAAGACTTGAAAGCCTATATCGAGAACAACGATCACGTAGTTTTCTGGCAGGAATCCGAGCTGTCAGGACAGGCATTCATAAACCTGTTCAAACCTGAAAAAGAAACCTCTTAAAAACCTCTAAAACCCTTTATTTACAAGGGCTACAGGCCGATTCTGAACTATAATTCAAGTGTGCATTCTCAATGATTTTTATTGAGGTTTTACGCCCTGAATATGGAATGTTATTCCCATGAATCAGTCAGAATTATCCTCCCGGAAAAAACAGCCTACCGAGTTCTACGAGTTTGAAGGTGTGATTCGTGCTGTCACCTATGAAGGCTCTACTCGTAAGGGTGAACCATTCGTAAGGCTGAAAGCAAAATCCAACACTGGCGAAATCTACAAGATGTCGAAGTTCAACAGCTCAGCAGAAGACGTTGAATCTTTAGTGGGCAGGCCAGTGAGGTTTGATTACTACTGCTCGCAGGACTCAATAGGGACTGAATACAAGAACATTGATGGTGACATTGAGGTTCTGAACACTTCCAATCCTCAACAACCCGTGAATACGCCTCAACAGCCACCACAGAGTCATTTTCAGCCCCTACAAGGCCATTATGCGCATGAACACCCTCAACAGTACCAATCAGCTCCTCAGCATTACCAGGGGGCTTATAATGGCTCTCAGCCACCACAACAGTATTACCAGGAACAACAGGTAAACACTCAGTATCAACAGCAAAATCAACCGCCAGTGCAGCAGTCACCACGGTTTGATGACTTTGATGATGATGTTCCTGACCTGTAATCAGCCTGGTATGCACTGAGATCCTGATACAGTGAAACAAAAAAGCCCCGTTACAGGGGCTTTTTTTTGTTCCTGGTTAACCCTCATTTCCACCTTGTCTGGCAGCCAACCGTTGTTGCCAAGTTCTTTGGACTAATACTTGTTTCTTTTCGTTAATCAAATTTGGAGGTACATCATGGCCACCAGGCAGAAAACAGGTGGACGGCAGTTAGGTTCAACCAATCGGCTTTCTTCTGTGGTAAGAAAAACTTTGGTTCTAGGATTTCAAGGTGAATTTGAAAAGATCCAGGAATACATGGCGGAACTGGATAACCCTAAAGAGAAGCTTGATATTATGATGAAAGTTCTTCCCTATCTCTGCTCGAAGGTTCAAGACACGCCTGAAGAAGCACAGCCAAGACAAATAGTGAAATTTGTTCAGAAGATACCTGCACCAGGTGATAAGGCAGAGCAGGACAATGAAGTAAACGACGTTAGCTGTCCAGTACTGGCACTGGTAAACAAAAAGTAAGTATTCCATAGCATCAGGGGGCAATACAAAACTGTTCCCCCAGCTAATAAAAGACTAAACAACACTTTCTAATCCCATCTCTTTATTTATCAGCATCAAAATGTGCACAATTTTATCACCCACATTAATGATGTGAAAAAAAAAATTTAAGTGTGTCTTACTATAAAATCCAGCCTATTCATGTGTACAACATTACAATAGCATGTGTGCACCACTATAGCTATAACTTATAAAGTGTGCACTACTATAAATAGTAACTGTGCACTAGTATATATCCATTATAATAACTGTGCACAACCGCATTCTCCTACTGTGTATGATATCTTATAAGATATCATACACAGTAGGAGAATG
>JAADKR020050075.1:0-11480 GCA_011763505.2 Lythrypnus dalli | reverse complement strand
CACACGTGAATTATTACTGTTATTAATATATAATATTAATATTAAATATATATTTGATCTATATACGAGTGTTCTACCAAAGATGAAAAACTCACAAATGTATCAATGTTATGTATCAGAAGACTGCACTGAAGATGAAATAAAACTTGCATATTAACATTTAAACTCTGAAACTGGAGACATAAAACGTGTGTGCGTCACTGCAGCGCCCTCCTGCGGCTGCGTGCGTCACTGCCACGCGCCTCTTCACACAGACGCAGGTGTGGCGCGTACCCGTGGTCATGGAGACGGCACCGGAGACGCACGCGACACCCCTCCACAGTAAAAGTCTGAGGCTTTCACATAAAAAAATGATCCACTTCTCCACAAAACAGTTGGACTATGTTTCATTTTTGACTTTTTGTCAACAAAGATTAAAGGTGTTTCATAAATTCTGCAATTACCAAATCACTATATGACTATTTTACTGTACATAATGTAAATAATGTAAACATTAAATAATGTATTGAAAACTGTAGAAGAAAGCTCAAGATGTTTTGAAATTAATGCATATCAATTTGAAACTGGAGATTTATTGGATCAGTGAATAATTAAACACGTTATTGTGAATATTAGGGGTCGTCTTTTATTGTGAAGGTCCCGGGCGGAAGCGTGACGTGACAGGAGCCAGGTTGTGCTCGTGCGTGTGCCTCTGTGCGCGCGCACTGCACACCGGGGCTGCACGAGGAGGCACGCACAGGACGCACGGCTCTGACTGCGGTTTCCTCCTCTTCCTCCTCTTCCTCTGCAGTCTTTCATTTAACTTTTCACAAATGCTTTAATTGGGTTTTTTGGATTAAGGAGCGGAAGTGCGCGCGCGGGGCAGATTGAAGATGATGATGATGATGATGGAGGAAGAGTTTGAGATTAAAGATGACGAGCCCTGGTTTGACAAGCAGGACCTGGAGCACGGTATGGCCTTCAGAAAACTGCACCTCTGCAGTACATGTACTGCAATACCTGTGTACTCTGACGCAGCCTCCTGTCCTGGCTCAGACCTGGATTAGTCCTGAGTTAGACCAGGTTTAGAACTGGGTTAGGCCTGGTTTAGACATGGTGTAGTCTAGGATTAGACCTGGGTTAATCTTGGTTTAGTTCTGGTTTAGACCTGGTGTATATCTGGTTTAGACCCATTTTAGTCCTGGTTTGGTTTAGACCTGGTTTAGTTCTGGTTTAGCCCTGGTTTAGACCTGATTTAGTCCTGGTTTAGATCTATTTTAGTCCTGATTTACACCTGGTTTACAACTAATTTATGATTTCTATAAGAATTATTTTAGATTCACATGGAGCTGGTCTCATTTTGGCCAATCTTTACTTCTAAACTCAGTCAATGATTCCATGGTTCAATGTTTATCTCAAGTAAGAAAAAAATCTTCAAATAAACCAGGACTAAACCAGAACTCCAGAAGCTTAAACATTGGACAAAGTCTGGTTTATGAATGTCTAAAATGAAGCCATGAAGTCTGTAAAGGGTTAGAATGGGTCAACTTTGAATGGAGACAGCTGGATATTTCTTCATTTAGACAAATTACCAGTTTCATGATGGGATTAATAAAGTATCATCCTGGAAATAGAAGATTCCATTACGTTACTCAAATAATGACAATCTTTGTATTTCCTTTAACTAGAACCATTACAAATGCATTGATAAAGTTAATTTGTCTTCTATAAAACAGCATTTTAATCATGCTTTTCGTCAAATAAAATAGTTTATTGTTGTTAAAGCTCATTTGTGTGTGATTAATCCTGTAAATTTCAATTGCTCTCGCTTTAATTGTCTTGTAGACCTGTTTGTTTACATTGACTAGGTTAAGTAGTGACTGGAGTCGAGCCAAAGTCTGTCAACTTGAAAAGCGGCTTGGTTTCTTCTTACTACGCCTTGACAGATCTTCTAGTTCCAACAAAGAGTGGCTGCAGATGGACGAGAGACTGAAGGATAGCTAGGGAGAGTGATGAAGAGGTAGAAGAAGATGAATGAAGATGTGTTGTTCTGGCCCACAGATCTGCAGCTGGCCGCGGAGCTGGGGAAGAGTCTCCTGGAGAGGAACAGAGAACTGGAACAAGGACTGAGCCAAATGTGCTCCACCAACCAGGAGCAGCTGCAGGAGATAGAGGTGAGACTGGGACTAAACCAGGACTGAACCAGGACTAAACCATTAGCAAGCCATAGAAATCCAGGATGTCACCGTGATGGCTGCGGCTCAAAGACCCACAACATCATTTTGCTGCAGATGGTGTCACTGCATCGTTCAACTCTTCAGCACACTTTGCACATGGAGATGCCACTGTACATGTTTTTAGTGGAAGAGAAACCAAAGCACCCAGAGGAAACTTACACAGACACAGGGAGAACATGCAAACTCCACACAAAGGCCCTGTCCAGGTGGAAGTCTAACCTGGGACCTTCTTGTTGTGAAGCACGAGCACTAACCACTGTGCCACCAGCCACACAGTGAATCAAAGTGATATCAGCTGTGAGCGTGCGGCTGATCCTTCTGCAGACGCGCACACTTTTAGTCCGGTGTAATTTAGTTAATGGGGTCAGTCTGGAGTCAGCGTAAATCCTCCGTACGTGTGGCCATCACTCTCTCAGAGACGCTTAATCAGTGTCCTGCTCGTGAACCTGCGGCCGCACCAGGACCAGGGCATTACACCACGACCAGGGCATTACACCATGACCGGGGCATTACACCAGGACCGGGGCATTACACCAGGACCAGGGCATTACACCAGGACCAGGGCATTACACCACGACCAGGGCATTACACCATGACCGGGGCATTACACCACCTCACTAAGTTTACAAACAAAGGATTTCTTCGTTCAATAAAAATCACTACTTTTGAGACTAGTTTTTGAAGCATATGCAACATATTTTAAATCTACATCGTCTTCTGTCTGATTTGCTGGACATGACCATTAAAATTGCATAATTTATTGAGCTGTAATTAGTTGTGCTGATACCAACATGTGCTGGAGTTCCTAATGTTTCAGTGAAGGTTCAAAGTTCAAAGGTGATAAGATAAAACTATTCAGCTTCATGGGACTCTTCAGACGACTCTTTAAGCTCTATTACACTTTACCTTTACATGACTACTTTCCTCTTGTTCCATTCAAAAACACATAAAACATTACATTAAACATTTGTAAGATTAAGATTTTTTCTAAGGACATCACAATTGTCAAGATCTTTGTTTTTGTAGCAGGTTTTTAGCCTGATGTCGTCTATGCCTGCACTACTGTCTACTTAACTTTACTGCTGTTTTAATCTTGGTTTAGTCCTAAATTTGTCTTTGTTTTCCTCGTTTTCCGTCTGCCCTCAGTACCTGACCAAACAGGTGGAGCTGCTGCGACAGGTGAACGACCAACACGCCAAAGTCTACGAGCAGCTGGACTCTTCTGCTCGAGATCTGGAGCAGAGCAACCACAAACTGAACCTGGACAACCGCGGAGCCCAGCAGAAGATCCTGGGGTCAGGACCTCATGACCTTCACATCTGGTGGAGCTGCAGATTATATTTTAACATATTTATTCTCTGTATGTCCCCAGACTGACGGAGACAGTGGAACTGCTGCAGTCCCAGTTGGAGGAGCTCCAGCAGCAGGTGGAGGACATGAAGATCAGCTCCAAACAAACGGGACGTCCCAGAGGCAGACAGAGCATCTCCTGTCTCAAGGAGCTGGACACCTCCTACAGGTAACCAGGATTTGTGCTTAACATGTTAGCTTTAATGCCAGAGTAAAAAGAAAGTCCCAACTCTCCCTCTGTGACTTGTGGTCATTTCACTAAGAAAGGGGCAGATGAGGCTGGCAGGCAACGGGCCAAAGTCCAAGAGTTCATGAACACACCGCGAGTGCTACCGAGCTAATCTGCTCCAAATGCACTGATAAACTATCTCCAACTCTTTCCTCCAGACAATTTTCTTATGTCCCTGAAGCAGTATGTTTACACTGAGCGGAGGAGTCTTATTATATTCAATACTAAATATAAATACTCCCCCAGCAACATGAAACACCAGCTGTCCATACAATATTTACAGAAACAGACCAGGGTTTACAAATGACTCTGAGTTGTTGTTGAAAAATGGTTAATCTTTTGTGGTGATCATGTTGTTTAGACAGGAAGCTCTGAGGAAATGCAGCTTCCTGTTTGTAATTTCCTGTGTGACACGATGTTGGAGACACATTCAAGAGAAATGTCCACATCTGGTTCACAATTTGTTTCATTACAAAATAAGGAGGGGAGCTATATCCTATATGCCCAAGTCTGTCTCCGGTTGAACTTCTCTGACGTCCCAGACCATGTCCCCTCTCCATGGTGCTGAAGTGAAGTGCTTGTTGTTGACCCTTTATCTCTTTGTCCCAGGATGGACGTCCCGGACCATGTCCCCTCTCAGTGGTGCTGGCACGAGGAGGAGAAGGAGTCCCTGCGTGAGTCCCTCCAGTCGCTGCAGACTCAGTTCTCGTCGGAGCGGAGTCGGAGAGAGCGAGCGGAGAGAGAGGCCGAGGTTCTGGCCAATGAGAACGCAGCACTGGAGCAGCAGCTGGGGGCGCTAGAGGGCTGCAAGGTCAGCTACAGCCTTTTATTTTAATACCCTTTACTTTAACGCTACAGAAGAAATGATGCCAGTGGAACATGGGAATCATTATTTACAGTTTTGTCCCTTCACTTTCATTGCCATTGTACAATGTTTATGTCATCCCTGATTATGTAACTCTGTATCTGAGACTTTATGACTCGATGCAAACATCACAAACAGGAACATCTTATCAGCTTCAGAAGTGCAGTACATGGACTTCATCCTCACAACCACACAGACATTGTGCTGCCTGCAGGGGGAGCTCCAGGCCTGGCCCGTTTGAACATAGAAGACACGACTATGGCCTGAACAATATGGATTTTAGGGACCAATACCGATACAAAGGGAGTAGGAAAGGCTGTTAACTAGCCTTTACAACTCTATAGGCTAAAACTATGCATCATGCCAAAGTCACAGTGCAAGTTTTAGCCTATATTTATAAGCTTATAGATATACGTGCTTGTGTGTCTTTATCACTTACCGCTAAACCGATGCTGTAGATGCTCAAAGCTGCAGAGTTACATCCAAAAACACAAAGTCAGTGACAGATCCAGTGCATTGTCAAAGGTGTCAGATTAATCCAATGATGGTCCAATCATAGTAGAAAAAAAAAATCCAACATGTAAAAGCATAAAGTTGTGGAGGAACACTGCAAAAACAAGCCTCAAGTCAAACTCTGTTCTGCTGCATGAGTGAAACCAATCAAACCTCAACGAGCTGCACCTGATGCTCCTCCTGTTACTTTGAGGACATATTTTGTATTACAGGGCAAATTTCATCATAAAGCAGCTTTAAAAAATGAAAAGAATTAAAATTGACATGGGTGCCCAACCTTTTTACATCCCAGTACAATTGAGTCACGTTAATGTACTGTATTTTCACCAAATCACCTGGTATTTAATACATTTAAGATCTTCTAACATACATTTATTGGGCCCTCGATACACACTGACCTTGTAATTTTGGCCCAAAACCCAAAAAGATATATGTAATCCTTTTAATGATGTTTTCTAATTTGTAATAATATATCTCTGTAATAATATATGACAATGCTTAGGTGAAACACATATTTTGAAGACCTGGGTTTTGCTGCTTTAAAACCCAAGCATCCTTTTTTATATAATTTTGATCCTAATATTGTTTTGTTTTGATTTTCTCCTCAGACCAGACTGACCGAGCTGGAGCAGGAGTCGGAGGAGCTGCGTCAGCTCTGGAAACTGCGCTCCGGCTCTCGATCGTCCGCCCACCGCGACCTCAGCTTCATCCTGCACGACGCCGACGAGCCGGACTGCGACCCCGCTCCCTCCGGGAGCCCCCGCCCCCTGAAGCGGTGGGTCAGCGAACGCCACATGGTCCTGGGGAGTGAGGAGCGCACCGCCTGCTCCTGCCTCCGCCGCCACGATGCCTTCAAGAACCGCGGGATCTCCCTGCTCAATGAGGTGGACGCCCAGTACAGCGCCCTGCAGGCCAAGTATGAGGAGCTACTGCAGAGCTGCCACCAGGGGGAGCCGCAGAGGCCGGTTATACGAGATCTCCACCAGAGGGAGCAGCAAGAAGGGGAGATTCAGCCATTTATACAAGATCTCCACCAGGGGGAGCTGCAGGAGGGGGATATTCGGTGCATTTCCCCAGATCTCCACCAGGGAGAGTCACGAGTTTCAGGAGACGAAGTGCAGCAGCCGGAATACAAGGAGCTGTTCAAAAAGATCTTCCAACACCTTCAGAAAACCAAAGAGGACATGAGGGAGAACAGGGGTGGAGCTACAGGCCGACACGTGCTGTAGCGGACTTCGAAGAGCAAAGACACTCCCACAAATATATCTTGAGGGGTTAAGAGTAACCCCAACCCTAAATGCTCTTAATTCAAGCTCTTATAATAAGGCCATTTATCAAAGATGAGACTCTCGTAATCAGTTTTGTGGACTTGGAACTAATATAAAAGTTCTACTGTGATCATCTTCCGTGATTAAAACACTGCTGTAGCTCGACTACGAAATATCACGTGGTTGTTTAGCAAAAAAAGTAAAAAATAATGCATATAAAAAGATTCCTGGTGCTCGAGAACAGGGCTGTGATTGTCTGAATACTTGACAAAGAGTGAAAGGAATGAAGGAGGATTTTCAAAATAAAAGTGCCAAATATGTAAAGAACTTCACAGGGCATTTTCGTGAACATATGTGTTATGTGTATTCTTCCAATTCAAGCACTTTCAAGTCATTTTCTTTTATATAAGACGATTATTTGGACTCTTCTCCAGATCTTGAGCAAGGTTTGGAGTGTCCAGCTGGAGGATTTGACCATTGTACATGTTTTGGGTTGATGGGGTAAACCATGCAAACTCCTTGAAAAGTGTCTTGGATTTCAGACTTGATGCCATGAGATTTGAATCCATTGCATTAAAAGTCGAATTTGCCTTTCTTATTCAGAGGCATTTAATGAGAAAATGAGTAAAAATGACCATGATACAACTTGAATCTTGTATGTTTATTACTGTTTGTGAAGTCTGCGTTGCATTCAAGGACCTTTTAAAGTAGATTTCACTGTAGAATGTGACGTTCAAATGCACTTTAGTCTTGTACAGATGAATTAATGATAAATGAAGTTAAGAATGTGCATCTTGTGTAAATGTAGCTGACTGTTGTGAATGCTTTGAACCATTAAACTTGAACAAACTTGCAATTCTGCTTTATTTTCTTCAATTATTCATGTGAGTGGCTTGAGTTGTTTTTGTTGCCTTATTACTTTTACTCCACAACATTTGTAAAAGAAATATAAATTCTAATCCTACATTTTTTATATCGAAGTGAGTCACACAAGAGACACGTGTCCACTCCATTATTTTATTGATACCGTTCACAAATGAAATATAAAGTTTTCCTCAGGAGGATGTTGGACTCTTTAATCGCAGGCACTTTTTCAGGAGAGTCCAGAAAATTAGCAGCAAAACTCAGCATTTCAATCCTAAAGTCGTCCATTTCCCACACGACGGAACATCTTCATCAACTTAAACCAAATCCAAACGTTAGGCCTTATTTAATACAGTTCAGAACTTCAACAAAGATTATCGTCTTCAGTGGGTCATTGGCAATAAGCGCTTTTAAATGAAGACGCTGCAGGAGAATAGGGAAAAAATAGGTGTATAGATATCAATATGTTGTTTTTTGAAATCCAAAACTCAATAAATCTGGCTAGGAATTGGATATGAACAAACACCAGTGAAAAATAAAACTTAATAAAAAGTCTGTAGGAGCTGCTAAAATGCAGATGTCGTCACCAAAAAGTGAAAAAAAAATTGCCTTTGAAACGTGCATTTCCCATTTAAAATCTGTGGAGAAATTTTGAATCTGTGAGTTCACCTGCAGCGTCTCGTTTTAAGTGGCATTCTTTATATTTAATACTATATAAACTTACACAATGTTCTCCCTGTCACTTTTCATCTTAAATAAATATATGTTTGACTGGAAGACTTAAAAATAAATGAAAATCAAATGACTTTTGGACCTCTGCAGTGATATTCCGAAGCCGTGGATCGTGTTTTGATGATGATGCTGATATCGTGATTGTCCTTGAGATGTTTTTTTTTTCTTGGTGAAACCGTTTCCTTCCAGTTCTTAGTGTGTTTGTCGCTTGCCTTTTCTGTCAAAGTCCCACAGTCTCGAAGCTGAAATGGCAGAAAAGGAGGCTCCGGGCGGAAGGTTGGGGCGCGGCGGCGGCCATCTTGGATCCGCGGTCGCCGGACGCAGTAAAGTCCTGATGCGCGAGGGGGCGGAGCCATGTGTCATGATGGGCAGGTCCCTCTGAGGTACCACAGTCCTGACGCAGAGACGCAGCACTCCTGAAAACACACAGACACAGTTAATACTACATAAACACTGGCCCCGCCCCCTTTAAACTAGCCCCGCCCCCTTAAGTGTCAGGTATTGTGACTTTTTTAATATTCTCCAACTATGAAACTATTCACTTCCATCTGTAGAAAGCACATCAACTTCCTGCATATATAATGAAAGTGCTTTATGAATGAGTTAAAGTGCGTTGCCGTGGGTTACGAGGCGAAGGGGGCGGTCCTAACCTTCAGCAATCGATCGATGTCGACTTTGGGAACGTCTCCGAACTCCTGGGACAGACGTGACTGGAACATGCTCCTCTTGATGCGGTAGTTCTTGGAGAAGAGCTCGAACAGAAGTCGCCGATGCTGATGACCAAAGAATAATAAATAAAAATAATAATAAAGAATACTAATAATAAATAAAAGTTAAATACCTTGTCCAGTTCGTCTCCTGCGTCCCACAAACCAAACACCTTCTGCTCATCGGCCGCGAGTGTGCTCTGAGCCGGGAACTGGAAAAACACATGGACAAGAGAGACATTCTGATTAAAATAAAGTTATTTCATTTTCACACATGCCTTTTAATGCTCAAGATAGCAGATAGAAGCAGAGGAATGAAGAAAATTGTTTGAAATTGACACAAAATTAAGTAAAATGTCAGCAGAACATGCCTTTCCATTTGTTTTAGACTATTCATGTTTTGCAGCCCTGAGTGAGCTGATATTTGTTCTACTGTATGAACGACACAACAGAAAAGCAGATGGACAATGGGGTCTCGCTGTGCGTTCATGTCGTTTGTGGTAAACTCTTTCTGTCGCAGGAGAAGCCGTGATCCTGGCTGCGCAGGATTAGCCACTTGCTAATGAGCTTTGCTAATCAGGGGTTGTGTAACAAAGATGGCGGCCGCCCAGCTCCTCCCCGCGGCGCTCCAAATCCTCGGAAAATCCTCCCAAATCACACGCACAGATGGGAACCGGTCTGAGCCTGATCCAGACCCTCATCCAGCACTTTTCACACCATTCAGGAAAACAGGAGCTCGGAAAAAAAAGGCAATCTTTTCAGGTGAACTAAGCAGAATATTGCAGAGAACTAAATAGAAATTGAATGGGGCTGCAGAAAATATTGGTATAGCTTTGGAAACTAAATTTGAATTAGTCTAATGACACATATATACAAAATGTGTTTTTAAGTACCAGTAATGGTAATAAACAAGTGCCTGAACAAAAGCATTTCTGGAGGAAATGCTGCACTCAAGCATATAATCCTTCAGTAAAGCTGAAAGAAGTCTTCAGTTCGATTTACAGGTGAAACAGATCGAGTTCCAGCACTTTTCACCTGAAAACCTGCCGTTAAAACCGTTGAAGAAACTGAGACGCAGGAACTCACACAGAGACAAAAAGGTTTGTAAAAGAGACGCTCGAGGGAAAGGTCTGCACTTCAAATACTTCTGACTCTGCACAAAGTAACTACTGCTCGGAGAATATCACAGGAACTATCCTCCTATAGTTCATAAGGACCAAAACAAGGGACAAAAGGCAAAATCAGGACCAGAGCAAGGCCAAAATGAAACTAGAACAAGCTTTGCACAATTAAAAGTTCCAACTGTAATTGGAAGAATGTAGTGGTTTTGTGATACGTATATTGCATCATCTAAAATTGCGATACAATATGTTTTTGCGCTTTATTGTGCAGCCCTAGTAGTAGTAGCCCCAACAGTAGTAGTAGCAGTAGTGGTAGTACTCACAGGCAGGTGTATCTGTCTGCAGTTGTTGTGCAGGAAGGTGTTCTGCAGCATGTAGTCGGACATGGACTGGACGACCACGTGTCCGGCGGGTTTGGACGCCAGGTGGAGCCCGAACAGTCTCTTGAACTCGCTCAGCGTCAGAACAAAGTGCTTCCTGAAGATGTTCCTCACAAAGTCCGTGAGCTCGGAGGGGGCAGAATCTGCGGCCCCGTTGGCGTGGTCCAGGTCCCCGTTCACGGCGCCGTTGGGGAGGCTCGGAGAACTGTCCATGGGCTCCACGTCCCGGTCGCTGTGGGGCCTCCTCGCCGCCAGCTCCTTCTTCAGAGTCGCCTGATTGGACAGAGCGCGCTCCTGGGCCATCTTCAGACGCTGCTCCCCAGAAATATGAACAGCATCTGGGGAAAACATCATGATTTAAGCATTAAATACAACAAAGTATTAATCAAGTGAAAAATAGACCGGTTAAAAGTGTCCAATACCAGGCGCAGGTGAATTCTTTGGCATGAAGTCTTCTTTTTTGAAGTCAAACACTTTTTCCAACCTGAGGAGAAATGCATTTACAGACGTGTCAAGTAAATGAACGACAGTGCTGTACTTAAGAGTTGTTGAGGATCTGTACTTTGATATGTAGTGCAGTAGAAAGTATTATATTTCTCTTCCAATTGTAGTGGAGTAAAAGTTGTACGTTCTCATCAAAAACACTACACACATAAAGTTCAGATCCTCAGAAACTCTCCTGCAGTATTCCATGTGTGTAGACCCCAGTGCTGTGCTGTGGCGCCCCCTGGTGTGACCCTGACGTACTTGCTCTGGATGCCCATCCACAGCATGTTCTGCCGGTGAGCGATGTCCGGGTGCTTCTTCGTGAACTCGTGGTCCGTGGGCAACAAGAACTCCCACCCGCGGTTCACCCTGGGCACCGCCACGTGCTCCAGGAAGTCCTTCACATCTTCAGGAGGTAACTACAGTACAAGAAATACTTTACTATAACAAGAACGATACGGTTTTTGTTATGTTAATATGTTCAAATGTATGGGAGAAGCAGCAGGAGGAAGATGCTCTTACTTTGATGATGGCTGTGATCTCTTTCCTCATCACAGAGCGCTCCAATGTGAACCTCCACATCTGTGAACACACAAGCTCCACTTTAATCTCTTTGTTTGAACCATGAAAGGCACCGAATTGCACTTTGATTTTTTTTAACCCTACAAGCATCATCTACAACATCGACGATTATCACACACAGCTTTAAATAGAAAGTGTGAGAGACTTGAGTTTTTTTAACATTCACA
>JAADKR020049881.1:0-11481 GCA_011763505.2 Lythrypnus dalli | reverse complement strand
GTTATAATTACTGCTATTTTAATATCACCATTATAACATTTGCTATCCATGCAGTTATGTTATTTAAGAAGTTTGTATCACACAGGTCGTGCACCCTTCATATGACTCCATGCTCATGAAGTAGCCCTCGGCCTCAAAAAGGTTGGTGACCCCTGGCGTCGAGGATAGCAGAGGCTACTACAGAGTCATAGAAAGTCCTGAGAAGAGGCCTGCTCACTCCAAAAGACCTCAGTCTCCTCAGGAGGTAGAGGCGACTTTGGCCCTTCTTGTACAGGGCGTCAGTGTTGTGGGACCAGTCCAATTTATTGTTGAGGTGAACACCCAGGTACTTGAAACTGTCCACTGTCTCAATGTCCGCCCCTGGATGTCCACTGGTGTGTGGAGTAGTGTCCTTCTCCTAAAGTCAATCACCATCTCCTTTGTATACTACTTAGTTACTACTTACTGATGTTCAAGCACTGGTGGTTGTGCTCACACCAGTCCACAAAGTCCGTGATGACTGACCGATACTCCCAGTTTGTTCTCATCTGACATACAGCCCAAAATGGCTGAGTCATCAGAGAACTTCTGGAGATGACAGGTGTCCGTGTCGTAGGTGAAGTCTGTGGTGTAGATGGTGAAGAGGAAGGGTGACAGGATGGTGCCCTGGGGGGCCCCAGTGCCGCAGACTACCACCTCTGACTTACAGCTGCGCAGCCGCACATACTGTGGCCAGTCAGTGAGGTAGTCAATGGTCCATGCAGTGAAGTGACTGTCCACTCCCATGTCCTCAAGCTTCCCCTGCAGCAGCACCGGACTGATGGCGTTGAAAGCGATGGAAAAGTCAAAGAACGTGACTCTCAGCACTCCCGGCGGTCTCCAGGTGGGTGAGGCCCCGCTGCAGCAGGTAGATGACAGCGTCCTCTACTCCGATGTTAGGCCTGTAGGCGAACTGCAGCGGGTCCAGGCTGGGGCTCACCTCAGAGCGGAAGTGGGTGAGCATCAGCCTCTCCATGGTCTTTTTTAGTGGGAGGTCAAGGCGACTGGTCTGTAGTGGGCTTGTTCTATGGCGTGCGGTGTTTTAACAACCGGGACCACACAGGAGGTCTTCCACAGGACAGGAACCTTCCCCAGGCTGAGGCTCAGGTTGAACATGTGGCTGAGAACCTCACAGAGCTGGTCTGCACAGGTCCTCTGCAGCCTGGGGCTGATGCCGTCCGTTCGTGCGGCTTTCCTCTCAGTATCTTACATAGAACCTGGGCTTCAACCAGTCTACAGTCAGCTCGACTTGAACCTGGACCCATCCTCGACTTAAACTTCACTGGATGCCGTGAGAAATCGCAAACACTCAAACTTGACTCAGAACTTATTCAAATCAGAAACTCATTCTGTTCATTTATTATTGTAACAATAAAATCTGTTCTAACAATTGATTTTAAGGCTAGATGACCAACTTATTAGTTAATTCATTAATTCAGGTAATTGATTAGTGGAAATAAATATACTATATTAACATAAACATAAGGGTAAAAATCATGCCGATTTGGTATACAACAATGACAAGGCAAATAAAAAGAGCAATTTCACATGTAGAAAATTAAGTTCGATACTGAAGCTAAACTAAAGACGCTTAAGTTATCAGACTGTCTTTCGCCGTGGCGAGCAGTGGTGTTGAGCCAGAAAGCAGAAGGAGGAAGCAGGGCGTCCATGATGGCAGAGGACGATGTCCTGGTCTAAAGTCAGGGCCCTGGGTGATGCTGCAGGTCCTCTCAGCAGGATTCCTCTCTGCTTCTCCAAGGTCATGTCTCTCCTCCTTTTGTCAAAGCTCTATGGTGGTCCGGCACCGGCACAAGAGGCATTTGTGGGCGGCGTGTTGTTCCATGCAGGAAAACCTTGCTAGCTCAGCATTCAGCTGAACACAGGGCCTACTTGTTTCAGAGCTGTGAAGGCTGTGGTCGAAGTCTAGCTCAACGTCAGCTTGAAAACAGACTCTCAAGCAGGCTTGTTTGACCTGCATAAAAGGTTCCGTTTAACCTCTGGAGAAATACAAGTTTGTGGAGAAAACAGAGAATCAGAGCGGCCTCTTGCAGCACACTCGCGAGACCAAAAACTCTTCTCAACTCATCTCTGCTCTTTGCAGGGACTTTGCAGAAGGGGTGTGACTTTGCATAAGGGGCGTGACTTAGCTCCATGCGTGTGTATCTTTGTGTTCATGGTGACATTGGGATAGTACCACATGATGAAACAAAAATGAATCCGTAACCTAAAGTTAAAAAAAAAATCAAAACAAAACATGTGCAAGGTTTACAACAAGAAGAAGCAAAAATTACAGAGAAATACATATATTTATTCAACAGTCAAATTGTCTCATTTGTCCCCTCTTGGGCTGGAAATGAATATCTGGCATCTCTGATAAGAAGGCAGAGCTGGGTTTTGTGCTCTAGGTTCGTCTTCTGAGATCCATAGTTTGTATGGTTTTACAACTGTTTCCCAACTTTTAGCCCATGTCTTGTCCAACAGTGGGTCAATTAAAAAGCTTCTGGTCCGAACTGCGGAAGGGTTGTTTGTATTTGGATTAAATTTTAATGTGATGCATATGATGTATGACACATGGATAACAAATATGTTGACATTTGTGAATGTGGGAAAACACGAGGGACTTCCTGGATTTTTGCAGCTCACTCGAGGAGTTTGTGTGAGTTTGAGTTGGTTCTGACATGGTTCTCCTGGTTCTGTTCTCCTCTTTAGGACCGGTCCGTTCGAGGTCTACGGAGGTCTGGAGGAGTCCATGGAGTTCCTGGAGCCAGAGGGAGGTCCTCTGGAGGAGAGCGGAGAAGAAGTAGTCACTGATGAAGAAACGGACCTTGGGATGGACTGGGAGACAGTGCCCTCGCCGAGGTTCTGTGACATCCCCTCACAGGTATTTTTGTATTGATTGTGTTGTCGGGTTCTTTTATGGGGCTGAATGAAGACCAGAAATCGATGGGTAAAAAAATACAGCAGTGATTTTTTGCCAGAGTTTACAAGCCACAGTGTCACGACCTATCCCTGCAAGTCCCTGCGAGATCTCTAGGGACAACACCTTTGATTCAAGTATATAAAAAACAATCATGAATATATAAAATGTAGGTGGTCCTCAGTGGTCAGTCCATCCTCCTCATGTAGCTCATCTGCTGTCCGGTAAATTTCCATGACATTACCGGAGTTTGTACGTCCGTCTCTGGACAGAATAACAAAGTAACAAAAAAGAGAGATATAGAGACAGCAAAACAAAGAAATCATGTGTTTCAGCGGTGTGCAAGCGGCCTTGAACCACCCATGTGATACAAAATATATTAAAGGAATATAGCACAATAGGGTATGAAACTGTAACACACGTGAATTTAAGTATAAACTGTGGCACACAAATAAATGTAAATAAAACAAATGTAATTAGTAAAATGTATTTAGCCGCACACAAGTATATAATATGATTAATCATAATAAAATGAATAATGACAACAATTGCATTATGGAATTTTTTAAGCAAACCAACATTTTTATTAGGAGAGGATAGGAGTTTGTTGTCATTGCATTGTGTAACCGATATGTATAATGTAATCTGTATTGATTATGGTTGAGGATTTGGGCTGTAATCAGAAAATTAGGAATGACTCGAGGAGGTTATAAACAGGTAAAAACAAAACCGACTGATTAGTTACTGCAAGTATGTGTGTATTTACAGTGGGGAGAACAAGTATTTGATACACTGCACATTTTTCCGGTTTTCCCACTTGCAAAGCATGTAGAAGTCTGTAATTTCTATCATAGGTACTCTTCAACTGTGAGTGATGGAATCTAAAACAAAAATCCAGAAAATCGCAGTAGATGATTTTTAAATAATTAATTTGTATTTTATTGCATGACATAAGTATTTGATCATCTATCAACCAGTAAGAATTTTGGCTCTCACAGACCTGTTAGTTCTTCCTTAAGAAGCCCTCCTATTCTCCACTCATTACCTGCATTAACTACACCTGTTTGAACTCGTTACCTGACACCTGTCCACACACTCAATCAACCAGACTCCAGCCTCTCCAAAATGCCCAATACCAGTGAGCTGTGTAAGGAGATCAGGGATAAAGATTGTAGACTCGCACAAGGCAACAATGGTGAGAAGGCAACAACTGTTGGTGCAATTATTAGAAAATGGAAGAAATTCAAGACAACGGTAAATCTCCCTCGGTCTGGGGCGCCATGCAAGATCTCACCTCATGGGGCATCAATGATCATGAGGAAGGTGAGGAATGAGCCCAGAACTACATGGCAAGATCTGGTCAATGACCTGACTAGAGCTGGGCCCATAGTGTCAAAGAAAACAATCAGTAACACACTACGTCGTCAAGGATTAAAATCCTACAGTGCACGCAAGGTGCCTTTGCTCAAGCCAACGCATGTCAAGGCCCATCTGAAGTTTGCAAATGACCATCTGGATGATCCAGAGGAGGAATGGGAGAAGGCCATGTGGTCTGATGAGACAAAAATAGAACTTTTTGGTTTAAACTCCACTCGTTGTGTTTGGACAAAGAAGAATGATGAGTACAACCCCAAGAACACCATCCCAACCGTAAAACATGGCGGCGGAAACCTCATTCTTTGGGGATGCTTTTCTGCAAAGGGGACAGGACAAACAGGACTGAACGGTATTGAGGGAAGGATGGATAGGGCCATGTATCGTGAGATCTTGGCCAACAACCTCATTCCCTCAGTAAGAGCATTGAAGATGAGTCGTGGCTGGGTCTTCCAGCATGACAACGACCGAAAACACACAGCCAGGGCAACTAAGGAGTGGCTCTGTAGGAAACATCTCAAGAACCTGGAGTGGCCTAGCCAGTGACAGCCTCGAAACCTGAAGGCCCTGGAGGAGATTTGTATGGAGGAGTGGGCCAAAATCCCTGCTGCGGTGTGTGCAAACCTGGTCAGGAACTACAAGAAACGTCTGATCTCTTTAATTGCAAACAAAGGTTTCTGTACCAAATACTGTTTTGCTGATGTATCTTATGTCATGCAATAAAATGAAAATTAATTATTTAAAAATCACACAATGTGAGTTTCTGGATTTTTGTTTTAGATTCCATCACTCACAGTTGAAGAGTACCTAGTACCAAATAGGACATGACCTTTAAAGAGCAGTGTTAGTAACCGTTCGAAAGCGCTAAAATCAGAATCAGAAATCAACACAGATATAAATGATAATCAGTGGGCAACCAATAGTCCAATTCAACTTTCCCAATCCCACCCCAAAGTTCTCCGACGCGTTGTAGGGCCAACCCGGTTTATAAGGGTTAGATCTTGTTTAGGCCACAATGGGATAGGTGTCCGAAGTGCGAAGCACAAAGTTCTTAAAAATCACAGTACATGAGGAGAGAGCAGCAGTGGGGGCAAGGACATTCTGTCTCCTACCGCACTGTTAAGGGAATTATTGAATTGTGGAATCGTTGAGTAGTTTGGATTTCCTGGGTTCGTAGCTCGCCATCAACTGGATTCCAAATTGAAGACCAAAAAAGAAAAACCAGCCTGTATGGGTAACAGGACCAGCATATTAGCTGCTAGTGCATAACTAACAATAAATCAGAAAAAATGCTCAAAATGTTGAAAATACATATTGGTATCTAAAGTGCACTTATAATTATCAAGACATGTCAAAAATCAAAGTTCACTTCATAAAACAGTAAAAAAAAAAAAAATAATTCAGAGAACCTGCACACGCTATTGTTAGCGTAGCGTGATTCTAGCGAGCGGCCATAGAATTTACATCGGGTTAGCAGCTAACACCCAGCTAAAGCTAAGCTACCCATTAAAACAAATGGGGCGCAGCTTGCGTGTGTTAGCATTAAACAAAAACAAACACTCACCACTCGTAGTGACTAAATAATTACTGTCACTCGCTTTAAACAGCTCTGTTCCATCAAAACACTGCTAAAACAAGCTTTGGCACAATGATTACACAGAAATAAGGCAGATCTGAACGGATTACAGCAAATCCACCTGCTGCAGCTCATCCCCATGCAACCCCCATGCTTCGAGACTGCAGGAGCTGCCCTGATTAAAACTACTCGGTCACATGACTCAAGTGCATCACGTGCCCGCTGAAATAATGTGAGAACTCAGCTCAGTGCAGCTCAGAATACAAGGCAGTAGAAAACTTATAATATACTAATATTTTATTTGTATTGTATTTAGATATTATTTATAGGGGGATATTTATATTTATATTTTAAAATACATTGTACATATTGTTTTTTATGGTTCCTGGTGGGTTTTGTTTGCCCTGGTGCAGTAAATAGCGGCATCTGTACTGTGTCCTTTTTAACCAAAATCACAGCATGGTATCGATTCCTGAAAGATCTGTGGTATCAACATTGACCCTAATCCCAGAACGAGCTGAGTATGTCCAAAACCGCGGCCCTCACAAATACAAAACATAAAATAATAAAGGGTTTATTACAAAGAATTAAACTGGGATTGAACGATTTCTCCACCTGTCCTCCTTTCTCAGTTATATTTGATGATAATTTTTATCATATAGTTTGTAACCTCAGGCCCCACTGAACTATTTTACAGTAGGGGCGGCGAACACACTGCTGAGCCCCACACACAAACATAGTCCAAACATACTCAGAGAAATAATTACAAACATGAGATCATATTTTTAATAAAATATTATCTCAGTCTTGATGGGGGATAAAAACTATTCAGTCTAGGCAAGGCAAGTTTATTTGTAGAGCACAATTCATACACAAGGCAATTCAAAGTGCTTCACAGAAACGTAAAAGTACAGGAAGGCAGATAAAATCGGCATAGAAAAACAAATAATCATTAAATAATTACAATAAAAGTGAAGAGAGCAAATAAAACATGTTCAGTTGTCATATGCACAGCTACAAAGAACTGTTTTCAGCCTGGATTTGAACGTGGTCAAGGTTGAGGCCTGTGTCACATCTTCTGGAAGTCTGTTCCAGATATTAGCAGCATAAAACTGAAATACACCCTCCCGTGTTTAGCCCTGACTCTGGGCACTTTTTTTTCTTTCTGGGCACGCCCTGAGGTTCTCAGAGGCCTCTACAGCAATATTTATTACTTCGTCCAATTACACAGACCCACATGACACGCCTTCCTTCAGCCCCAGTCAACAGCTCTCACATTTAAACCAATCTCCTCTGTTCAACTCAAACTTTTATCTGGCATTAAAACTCACACCTGCTCCCTGAATCCCATCCCTTTGCCTCTAATCAAAACTTGTCTCTCCACAATCTCTCCACTCATCACCAACATCATAAACTCCTCACTCTCATCTGCATCTGTTCTACAGTCTCTCAAGTTGGCTGGCAGCCATCACACCCATATTCAAAAAACCTGGTCTTGACCCCGACAATTTCAATTTCCGACCCATATCCAACCTTCCCTTCCTTTCAAAAATCCTTGAATGTGTCATTGCTGATCAACTCCAAACTTACATTCACTTCAACAGTCTCGATGAACCCTTCCAGCCCAGCTTCCGTCCCAAACTCAGCACAGAAACACCTCTTCTCAAAGTTTCTAATGATCTCCTCCTTGCCTCCGACTCCGGCCACCTCAACGTCTTAATCCTCTTGGACCTCACTACCGCCTTCGACATAATCAGCCACTCTATCTTCCTGTCCCTTCTCAAGAGTTCCTTCAATATCACAGGCTCCGCTCTGTCCTGGTTGCAGTCATACCTCACAAACCGTCAACAGTTCATCCACATCAACCGCTGCTCCTCCTCCATAGCCCCTCTGCTCCAGGGCGTTCCAGAAGGTTCGATGCTTGGCCCTCTCCTCTTCATTCTCTACATCCTCCCCCTTAGCAATATCATCCGTCATCACAGCCTTCAATTCTACTGCTACGCTGCTGACGTACAGCTTTACATTTCCACCACATCCATAAAACCCTACATCCACTCCACCCTCACCCACTGCCAGACAGATATCAAAACCTGGATGAAACACATTTTTCTCAAATTAAACAGACAAAACAGACAATATCCCGACCCAAAGAACACAGCTAAATCCCTTCACAACCTTTCCCTCAACTTTAACAACACCATTCTCACTCTCAACAGACTCCAGTTCATCAACACTCTGCAGCCCGCCAACTCACACACACCCGCTCCTGTGAACCCCTGTCCTGCAAAACCTCCACTGGCTCCCCGTCTCCCAACGCATTCAGTTTAAGGTCTCCATTACCTGGCCCTACCTCACTGACCTACTCCACCATCACACATCTCGTTCCCTCCCCTCCTCCGATACCAAGCTCCTGTCCCTCCCCTGTAGGACCAAGCTCCGAACCTGGGGAGACGGAGCCTTCTCCATCGCCGCCCCCACCCTCTGGAACTCACTGCCACCACCGCTACGTGGCTGTTCAGGCCTACTCATCTTCAAAAAAGAACTCAAAACTCGCCTGTTTAAAGTAGCCTTCAATGTCTAAGCCCAAATGTGTTTTTACATTTTTATCTGTGTTGCTTTTTTATCTTTGGTTTCAATTGATGTCCTACTCTAAAGTGTCTTTGTGTTTTCAGAAAAGTGCTATACTAATAAAATGTATTATTATTATATTGTTATTATATGGTTCTAACATTTCTGAGATGTACTTTGGAGCTAGACCATGAAGTTACTTGTGCACAAGCAGAGCAGCTTTAAAGTCTATTCTCTGAGCTACAGGAAGCCAGTGTAGAGACCTGAGAACTGGGCTAATATGGTCACATTTTCTGGTTCTCGTCAGGACTCGAGTAGCAGCGTTCTGGATGTACTGCAGTGGCTTGTCAGCTCGTTTAGAGAGTCCAGTGAGCAGGCCATTACAGCAGTCTAACGTGCTGGAGACAAATGCATGGATTAGTCTCTCCAGGGCTTCTTTAGGCACTATGTTTTTGATCTTGGCAATGTTTTTAGGTGGTCGAAAGCAACTGATGTTATTGTTTTAATGTGTCTGTTTAAATTCAGGTCTGAGTCCATGATTACTCCTAGATTTCTAACCTGACTTTTAGGTTTTAGCATTTTCCCTTGCCCTGTGTTGCAGAGAAAATGTTATCAGTCACCTTGAGTCTCTCTAGGTGACTGATAACACTTTTTCTTTTCTTCTGTGGACCAAAGACAATGATTCAGGTTTTGCCTGAATTTGGCTGGAGAAAGCTGTCTTGCAGCCACACACTGATCTGTTCAATGCTGTGACAGAATGAACCTGCAGGTCCATGTTCACCTGCCCTCAGTGACACATAAATCTGAGTGTCATCTGCATAGTTGTGTTAGGACACATTAGTGGATGCATGTATAGATTGAACAAGAGAGGTCCCAGAATAGACCCTTGAGGAACGCCGACATGGCAATTTTGCCTGGCACACAAATGTTTATCTCAACACAGTACATCCTGTCCTCCAGATAGGACTTGAATCAGTTTAAAGCAGTGTCGAAGATTCCCACCCAGAATTCTAACCTCTGTAATAAGATCTCATGATCCACGGTGTCAAATGCAGCGCTCAGGTTCAGTAGAACTAAAACTGAGGCTTTGCCTGCGTCTGTGTCTAGGCGAATATCGTTAGTCACCTTGATCAGAGCGGTCTCAGTGCTGTGGTGAGGCTTAATGATCTCAGACCTCTGGTAAAATCCTAACCTGGGTTTCTCCTCTGTCCTCAGTCTATGGACCTGTCCCAGAGCGCTCTGCAGGTCTCTCAGCCTTCAGCCAACACTGGAGGGATGATCTCCTCCGCTGCTGCCTCCGTCACCTCCTGGTTCAGGGCCTACACTGGACAGCGCTGACCTGGGACCAGAACTAAGGGTTGAACCTGGATCTGGGTCTGGGACTGGGTCTGGGACTGGGACCTGAACCGGGACCGGAGAGTCTGGAGAGAGAAGACGTAGGACTCTGGGACACTTCCAGCTATTATAGAAATATTAAAGAGAGAGGCGAAAGAGAGAAATTAGAGAAAGGATAGAGATGAGAAAGAGGAGAAGAGAGGAGAAAGTGAAAGAGAGAGAGGAAAGAGTGGAGAGGAAAAAGGACCATTACAGAGGTAATTGCCAGAAACAAAGTCATTCAGACTTGGCAGATATTCAGCATTTTGACGGTTTCCATGGTTCTCACAGTAGGATTCTTAGCTGCACCCTTTCTCTGCACGTACTGCTGCAAACAGGGGGCGCCCGAACTGAACACGCCGTTTAAATAAGGCTAAGAGCTACTGCTGGCTCTGACCGAGGCCAGTGAGCTGCTAAAGTAAGGATTTAGTCTGTGAATTGCCAGAGGTTTGGATTTAAACTTGTCTTCTTTTTTTCTTCAGCCAGCACAGTGTGACCAGCAGGGGGCGCATATGCCTGATATTAAACAGTGGAATGTTGATTATTTTGTTGTTTTCAAGTTGAGATTGTGTTTTGTTTGGATTTGTGAAAATGACGATAAAAGGGAAAATGTTTTTACTGAGACTGAAGCGTGGATGTTCTCACAACACGACAGTTTGCGACATAAATCATGTTTGAACAAAAGTCTGCTCCATCTTCAGCGTTGTATCAAAGTCAAAAAATACATTTTGTGTGCTTTTATTTTATTGTAGTAAATAGTATGGTAAACACATTTTACTTCATTATATGTTGAAGTAGGTTTCTGTTTTTTTTTCTGCACTACATTTTAGAGCAAATCAAAGTAAAAGTATTTTCAACGAAAGTCTGGTTTAATCCTGGTTTAATCCTGGTTTAGCTCATGGTTAGTCCTGGTTTAGTCTGGTTTAGTCTTGGTTTGATCGTGGTTTTATCCCGGTTTAGTCCTGGTTTAGTCCATGGTTTAGTCATGGTTAAATCCTGGTTTAGTCCTGCTTTAGTCCTGGTTTGATTAAAAGTAAAATTCAAATCCATACATTTCAACACACATGCAATCTTTTCTTCCAAACGTATTTTTTGTCATGATGTTGTGTAGCTGAGCTTTAAGATCGTCTGTGCAGTGCCCCTGAAGCCCACCAGGGGGGCCCGGACCCCATTTTGGGAACCACTGCAGTTATTGATGTACACCTGATAAACATTTCTCCGGACTCTCCAGCCACCCCCTCCTCCCCCCACTCCACCGTGGCCACTTCATCAAAGACCACCACTGACACACCCCCTCCCTCCCTGCCCTCTGCATCCTGGGGCAGGACATGCACAGACAGTTCCGGAGGCTGAACATCCGCAAAGCTGCTGGCCCTGACGGTGTCTCCCCTTCCACCCTGAGACACTGTGCCACTGAATTGTCTCCCGTCATCAGGGACATCTTCAACACTTCCCTGGAGTCATGCCATGTGCCGGGCTGCTTCAAGCCCTCGACCATTGTTCCTGTCCCAAAGAAAGCGAAGATCACATGACTGAATGACTACAGACCGGTGGCGCTGACGTTTGTAGCGCTCGGTTCTGCACCATCTCAAGGACATCACTGCCCCCCTCCTGGACCCGCTGCAGTTCGCCTACAGAGCCAACAGGTCTGTAG
>JAADKR020049114.1:0-11500 GCA_011763505.2 Lythrypnus dalli | reverse complement strand
TCAATTTCCAGAAACGCTAAAATTGTTCTTCAAGTTTGAAGCTCTGAATCTCGGAAACCGTTAAAATTACCCAAAAATCTTTTGACAACTTTTGATGCCCCACTTCTCTAGATGAGGTACACCAAATTTGAGCTCGTTTCGTGAAACGGCCTAGGAGGAGTTCATGCGCGCCATGTCCGATGCGCCGCGCTGCCTCCACCGCGCTGCCCCCGCCGTTCCGCCCCAAGATGGGGCATGGGATTGTTTGAGTTTTTTGATGGGTGTCATGTGATGGATGTCTGTGCCAATTTATGTGTGTATGACAAAGTGCAATTTTTGGCCTTAAAATCCAAAATGGCGGACTTCCTGGTGGTTGCCTAGCAACCGTGTAATGAAATGTTTTGTTTGTCATGGCATAAGCAATAAGTACCTGTACAATAACAATATAGCGCTTTCCAATGGAGTTGAGATTTAGGTCATTGGAAAGCTCCCATGTCCAGTAACCCTCCCAAGGGCACCACGGGCGATGAAGGGCGCGTTTTGGCCTTTTTTGTGATTTTTATGCATTTTTGACACTATGCCAATATTGCCCATTACATGGGCGCGGTCGATATGACGGGCCATGATTTTGGACGGGGAGTGTCCTGGGGCGTGTTTGGGACTTGGGGAGTGGCCCTGGTCGAGGACAGGCCACCCCCACCCGGGATTTTTGCACTGTGCCCCGGAAACCCCCCAGGAGGGTTACAATAGGCCCTACCGCCACCTCGTGGCGCTCGGGCCTAATAAATGCAATTTTAATATTCAAAAATGCTAAAATGTTAAAATGTGTATTATACAATAAACTTGGAAATGTCCCTGAAATAAATACAAATCAGATCAATATAAAACATTATTTCAAGCAATCTTGGTGTAAAGTAAGAATACAAAAGGAACGGCCTCAATTTTGGCACATTTAAAGCATACAATTGCAATTACCTGACATATTTGACAAATTTTGTTTACAATCATGTCGCTTTCTCTGAAAACAGCTTTTCTTGCATTTCTGAATAAACAATACACATTTTCATTCTCCATGATTATGCTAACGCTAACGAGGCACAATCAGTGGGCACAACCCGCTCGCGCAAACTGTTTCCGCGCAGTTTGTGTCAGTCAGCACATTTTATATGTTTAAAGCGCCGCCAAGTGGTAGGGAGCTGAATACTTTACTTTTTTATTCTGAGCTGCTCGTGTAACGGGTGTGGATTTGTCCATCATTAAAAGTCTAATGATGACTTGTCTTTGAGCACATCCGTTAACCCTTTTGTGATCCTGCTCTGTGTTCTGGTGAGTGCTGCGCTGAATGAGGAAGGACCAGGCGACAGGATGACCACTGGAGCACTTGTATTGTCAATCTGTAGATGTAAAAATTAAAAATTAAAATGTTGTCACACATGTAGTCTCCCATGCACACAGCTCAGTCCCTCCTCTCAGAAAGCAGAGCACAGACTCAGGGCAGCTATCATAGTGCATATACATTTTAAACAATAATCTCTTTTTAAATAACAAAAACAAATGAATTGCATTTTCAAAATGCCCAGGGTAAAATATAAAACATAAAACAGAAAGTGTTGCACATACCTGTAGATGTAAAAATTAAAAATAAAGCCAAATTCCTCAAACAACCTTATTATCAATTGGGGCCCAATGCAGGTCGATTGCTAGCAAGAAGACTAAAAAATAGCAAGCAGAAGGGAAGGAATAATTTACAAGCGGAAAGACGTCAAGTCAAAGCAATTTACACATGAACCAAAAGAGATAGAACTACAATTCAAAAGCTACTATGAAAGTTTGTACTGCCAACCACCCAGTGCAAATTCAAAACTTTCTACAGACTCTAGGTCAGGCATGTCAAACTCAGTTTGGCTCTGGGGCCAGATCCAGACTTTCTGTTCTCAGGTGAACAGTAAACGAATGTCAACTCCAAATATTTAGCTTTGTTTCTCAGTACTATGCTTTATCATTCAGCCTACATTTGTAGCCTACCCTACATATTATAATCATGGATGACTATGGATCTTTTCTAAGCACAACACATTTATTCACAAACAATGGAAAAAAAAAATGTTCATGTTTGGCGGTGAATGTCTTAACAACTGGTTTATTTTAACAGTTGAGTGAATGCAGTTTTACACCTGAACCAACTCACCGCATCAACAAACTCAAGTGGGAGCTATGAAAAAAATATTTCCGCCTTAATTGTCATACTGCTTTGAAATAAATAAATACAAAATAAAAGTTATAGCAGTGCATGGGCAATAATATTAGACTACATCAGATCAAACTACTAGGCTGGGCCTACTGAAGCTGAGAACATACTGCACAATATTAATTGTCTTGCTGGCTCCTGCATCTTTTTGCCTTCACAAGTGCATCAATATTAGGTGTCAAATCCTGAGTAGCAGCACATTTAACAATGTCAATTAAGTGTTTATTTGTTAACCTTGAGCACTGCTTTGTTTTATTATTATTCATTACGGAGAAAACCTGTTCACAAAGATAAGTAGTCCAAAACATGGATAGAACCTTTGCAGCCATGGCTGTCAATTTGGGGTAACTTGGCATGAGATACTGATAAAACGTATCAAATCCCACGGACCCAAATTTATCCTTCATAGCGGAATCGCACTGCAAGTCAATAAGCTCGAGTTGAATGTCAGCTGGCATATGAGAAGGCTTCGCTGTAAATGGCGAGCGAAAAAAATTGTTCTGAACTTCACTGAATACCTGAAACCTCTGCTCAAACTCGCAGCAAATCTGTTTGGTTGTCTTTATATTTATCCAAATCATTATCGGGACGGTTCGGTGCCTTCGGACGCACAGCTGTGAGACAAGAGATAGCTGCGTCTCCCACGGTGAAAGTTTCATCTTGAACGCACCTATGCTGTCGTAATATTGAGTGACAACTCTTTTACGGCCCTGCAATGTAGTGTTAAGTCTATTCAAGTGTTGTGTAACATCAACCATAAACGCAAGATCCTGCACCCATTCCTTGCATTTAAGTTCCTTTACTGGGCGTCCCTTCTTCTCCATGAACTGTCCAATTTCCCCTCGTAGCTCAAAGAAGCGCTTGAGTACTGCACCTCTGCTTCACCATCAGTTTGTTTACATACCGTGACTAACTCGTGTCAGTGCCGCAAGCTAGACGTGAGCACTTTTACACATTTACTGCCTTCTAGCGGCCGGAGGGAGCATTTTGTTTGTATTTATTTAAAAAATCACAACCTTTGATAGAAATGAGCTAGAAACTTGCTTCTTTTTTTGACATACTCAGAAATGTATGCCGTATGTTTGACATGCCTGCTCTAGATCTACCTTCGATAGGAAAAAAACAACGACCTACTAACATCTCCCATAACAAGAACTGAAATAGAGAAGGCAATTGGTAGACTTAAAACAAACAAAACACCCGATAGTGATGGACTACCATCGGAATGGTACCAAACATTCAGTGCAGAACTTACACCACTGCTACAGAGATCGTTTAATTATACATTAGAACAAGTTCCCCCATCCTGGAGGGAAGCCAACAGCTGAACTGTTATCCCCAAAAGAAGAAAAGCGAGAGATGTGCAGATTTTAGACCTATATCCATACTTAATGGGGATTACAAGGTTTACACTTCCATTATAGCAAAACGATATGAACAATTTCTGGGAGACATTATTGATAAAGATCAAACGGATTTCTTTAAGGGCCGTCAAACCCAGGATAACATTACAAGGAGTCTTCATATTATAGATCACGTCAAAGAAGAAAAAAATAAGCAATAATAGTAGGGCTCGACGCAGAAAAAGCATTTGACAGCGTTAGCTGGGTTTTCCTTAATGAAGTCCTAGAGAAATTTGGTTATAATGAAAAAGCGGTACAGTGCGTCAGGACACTCTATCAATCCCCTACAGCCAGAATAAAAATTAACGGGAATTTAACTGAAACCATACAACTTGAACGATCAACCCGTCAAGGATGTAGTCTGTTGCTCTTGGCCCCTGCAGCTGCTTTGAAGTTGCTCCAAGTGACTTTCCCGATTTGTTCAAGTCAATAAATCGCTTTTTCAGATCTTTGTTGAGCTCCTTTGACTGTCCCATTGTAGCATTAGAGGGTGTTTGCATCCAATGGACTTTCTTTAAATGGGCCAGCCATAGTCACTCACAATCACCAGCAGAAGTCACTTATAATCACTCACAAGAAGTTCAGAGGCCATGCTATGAAGCTCATTTAATTGGCACAACTTTCTATGTCACCAAAACTGCTATTTCTTTTGTTACTGTATTTGACTCAGCAAATTTGGTCACGTTTTCTGTTAACCCAAAATAAAGTCATAAAAGAACCAAACTTCATGATTTTTTGTGACAGAAAAATATCTGTTTCAATCACTCTATCAGAGAAATATCAGAGTTGTAGAAATTACAGGAAACTCAGGAGACCCATGACATTATGTTCTTTACAAGTGTATGTAAACTTTTGACTACAACTGTATATGGAAGAGAAATGCCAAGTACAATTGGTGAGATTGACACAATCAAAAACAAAAACCACATTGGCACAGTGACTCGCCTTACATTGGAAATATGGTTAAAAGTAATGTGCAAATAAAGATTGGAAAGCGAACTCCCTCTACTTCAATAGCCCGCCTACAATAAAAAAAATACTCCATCTCAGCAAGACCTCAGCTATAAACAATTGATTAATTAGGGCATAACAGCTTGGTGTTTTTTAATAAAGGACAATTGCTTTAAAAGTTTTCAAGAATTTAAACAGGATTTTGACCTCTTAAATAAAGACCACTTTAGATATGTACAGTTAAGGGACTTCTATAAAAAAAAAAAAAAAAAACACAACGCTGACCCAAATAACAATGAGCTTGTTAAAATTACTATAGGAGTGTATCATTCAAAAAAATACAAAATGTTATCAACGCTATATAAAAAATTAATAAGGAGGAGAGGCTGTAACACCTTGGATGTAAAACGAAAATGGGAAGAGGAATCGAGGATTCCCATCTCAGAGGAAGACTGGATAAACATCTGGAGAACACAATATTCAACCACTTCACGAATTTGGAGGGAGCATTGTTGGAAAAACATAATTAGATTCTTTAGAACATCTAAAATCACAGCTAAGTTTGTATCCAGGTTACAACCTTGTTGGAGAGAATGTGGAGATGTGAATGTTAATCACACACATGTTTTGTTATGTTCTAAGATGTCTTTATTTTAGAATAACGCCCACCAAACAATAACCAAAATATTGGGTTATACAATTCCTAAAACAAGTATGGTTAAGTGTTTTGGATGCATAAATGACAAGGTAAATAACAATGATAGATATCTGGTAAACATTTCATTAGTAGCCTGTAATAAAGCTATTACCAAAAAATGGTGTAAACCAGAGCCACCAACAACGGAAGACTGGTTACAGATCGGAGGTCAATATTATAATCACCAATTCGGTCATTGACTAATAATGCTTTAGAAGAAATCAATCTAATGTTTAATAGTTCTTTTTTAATTTCTTTCTGCTTGTTGTTTGGAGGTAGACAAAGATTTTATTCATTTTGGTGAGGCTAAACACTTGACTATTGACAGTCCGGGTGGATGAAAAGGGACAGAGGAGTGTTCTAAACTACTGCTCTGCACTCCAGGCTCAGATCTGGATCGTCAGTTTAGGTTCAATTTAGCGGCCAAGTTCTGAGCTAGAAAAAATGCACCTTCCCAATTTGGATGGATGCCATCTTTGCGGATGAGCCCGGGCTTTCTCCAGAATGCACTCCAATTGTCAACAAATAAAACATCATTGTTTTTGCACCATCTAGACAACCAGCAGTTAAATGATGAAAGTCTGCAAAGCATTTCATCATTGATCCGATTGGGGAGGGGACCAGAGTATATTACGGTGTCAGACATCAACTTGGTGAGCTCACACACCGCGCCTACTTGCACTTTAAGCACTTCTGATTGTCCGTGCCGCGCATCGTTATCCACGCTGGGGGTAACGATGGGCGGCGCGGACGGAACATTATGCCTCCCTGTTTTAGAAGCCTATGGTTATCTTTGATGTCACCCACTCTGGCCTTCGGGTAACACCTGACAGACACTGCTGGGAGCTTCAAGTCCCTAACTACAGAACTTCCAATCTCCAGATCACAGGGTTCAGCCGGTGTGCTGCTGAGTGGAGTAAGCCTGTTGTGGACAGGAAGTGGTTGGTGCTCTAAGGGTGTGTGTTTAGCACTTTTCTTCCCCGAGATAGTCAAAAATCTGCCCTGGTCTAGTCCCGACTGCACGAGGCGTGCTGGAGGACTAGCCTTTCTTTCACTATTTCTCACACTGTCGGAGCGTGCTGCAGTCCCTGAGCTAACGCTAGCCTTACCCTCGCCCCCCTCGCAGCCACTCCTCTAACTCTGTCACGCGGGCCTCCAAAACTAAAACTACACTACTATTTAACACAACTGCTTCTATCATCCGTGAATGAGGCCGGATTCTGGTTCGCCATACAACACACTGGGCAAGAAAGGGCGAAAGAAGAGCCTGCCATCGTAAAGTGAAGCTCGCGGTCGATGCTAGTTAGCCAACCAACGCAAGCTAAAGGAGCTAGTGCTAGCCGGCTAATGCTAGTCAGACCGCTAGCGCACCAACGCGGAAGGGAGAAGGGATATAAACCACGTAAAAGGGACTCCAAAGGTTAAGAGCCTTTAGATAGTGCTCTGAGGATTAACAGTAGCACTAGTGAGGGCAAAAGAAGCTAACCGGCAATGCTAGCTAGCTAGCTACTAGCACGCCAACTCGGAAGGAGGTGATCCATGCTAAAAGGTGGATAAATCTGAGGGGAGGACTCCACGGAGGTTAGGGGCCAATTAAATATACTGTGTTTCGTGTTCTACGAGGATTAGCAAAAGTGTCAGAGAGTGCAAAAGACTAAATCCAGCAACTCGAAGAGACGAGACGTAAACTAGTCTTACCGGGTCGATGCATGCGCAGATGTTTATCATTAAACAAATCCGCACAGTGTATTGGTGAATTCCTCACAGTGTATGGAGATTCATAAATCCCACATCTAAACAATATTCTTTCTTCTCCCTGGTTCACCAGAGCTACAATTATTTTATAATTGACAAAAAATTACTGCCCATGGTCTCGCGAATTGAAATTGACAGTATTGCTAGTCGGACAATGCGCCAGTTATTTTACAGCTTCCCTTTCCAGAAAATATTCCCTCTACTTTCACATGGTGGTTAAATTCCAGATATCTTTCAGACGAAAAGTTTGTCGAATTCATTAATACACAAATTGATATTATTTATTGGAATTGAATGAGACACCAGAGATAAGCTATTCCATTATTTGGGAAACCTTAAAAGCTTATTTAAGAGGGCAAGTCATATCCTTTATTGCGGCTTTTGGCAAAAAGGCTCTTCCTGAAACCATGATACAAGCTACAATTTCATTACTATAGAAGAAAATGAAAGATCCTCTGCTCTGAGAATCACATCGTCCGATGAGTCTCTTAAATTGCAACTATGAAATTGTTGCGACAGTGTTAGCAAACAGACTCAAAAAGGTTCTTCCAAAATGAATGCACATAGATCAAACACCTCGGGGTCCCCCGAGATGAGCTGGAGGAGGCGTGCTTGGATCGGGAATGCAGGGCATCCTTGCTCAGATCGCTGGCTCCGCGATCCGGCCTCGGATGAAGCGGAAGAATATGGATGGATGGATAGATCAAACAAGGTTTATTACCGGAAGACAAATATCAAGTAACCTATGCTGAGTTTTTAATATAATTTATCAGCGTGACAATACTGAGCCCAAAGTCTTGCTCTTTCTTGATGCGCAAAAAGCATTTGATAGAGTTGAATATAATTTCTTATTCAAGCTCATACCACTTGTTTGGTTTTTGTTTGTACCATTGCTGCAGTTGTTTTGTTCCTTTTTCTTTTCTTTTTGTAATGTTTTCAAAATTTCAAAACCATAAAAAAAGATTTGAATAATAATAGAGGGCCAGGAGTTCACTGCTTTGTTGACCACAAGCCTCTTACCTTTCCTATTGCCAAAACCTCCGAGCTGTGGTCAGCACGGCAGCAAAGACATCTTTCTGCTATCTCCGAGTTTACCACTGACATTCAGCATGTTGCTGGAAAGAACAACCGGGTCGGGTCCGCACCTGGCGGGTTCGGCAGTGCAAGCAATGCGCACAGCCGAGTCTTGTTTGCAGTTGGAGGGCATGCCCTTTCAGGGCTGTGCGGCGGCCCTCCTGTGTGGGGTTTCCCTGGGCAAGCCCTGCCCTTTGGTCTCCGCTGCTTGGCGCAGACGCATTGTTGATGCTTTTCATTACTTGTCGCATCTCGGGGTTAAAGCTCCGGTTAAACTGGTAGGCGCCAGGATTGTGTGGCCCGACCTCAGGAAGAAGGTTAGAGCTTGGGCCCCGACGAAGGTGCAGCATCACATTACGTCTTCTGTGGGGCCTTTTCCCATCCCAGAGAGACGTTTCGAACATGTTCATGTGGACCTGGTCGACCCCTTTCCCCCGTCACAAGGTTTTTCTCATCTCTTTACCATGGTGGACAGAACCACTCGGTGGCCTGAGGCAGTTCCCCTGTCGTCTACGACTTCCGCTGAGGTGGCCCGGGCATTCCTCTACTCGTGGGTGTCAAGATTTGGAGTTCCTTTGGACTTGACATCGGATAGGGGCCCCCAGTTTACCTCTGAGCTGTGGACTGCAGTGGCCGGGAGCTTGGGGGTGAAACTTCACCGGACCACTGCATACCACCCACAGGCCAACGGCCTATGCAAGTCTTTTCACCGCGCCATGAAGGCTGCCCTACGTGCATCTTTGGTGGACAGTATCTGGGTAGACAGACTGCCGTGGGTGCTGTTGGGACTCCGTTCTGCCCCCAAACAGGACCTGCATTCCTCTTCTGCTGAGCTGGTTCTGGTTCAAACCTTGAGAGTTCCAGGCAAGTTCCTTCCTGGGGCTTCGAGTTTGGGCCCTGTTGTGGTGGAGAGTTCTGGGTGGCAGGGGGTATGGAAGGTTTTCTCACCTGGTGCACCACTGCATTCCCCAATCATACATTCCAGAGGACCTCGTGTTGACCAAGTATGTTTTTATCCGTCATGAAGCGCATCGTTCTCCTTTGCAGTCACCTTATGACGGCCCGTTTCGGGTATTGAAGCGGGGTCTACATTTTTTCTGGTTGACACGGGGACGAGCCCGGACCGGGTTTCTGTGGATCGTTTGAAACCCGCTCATGGGCTCTAGGACAATGAGGTGGAACTGGCTCGCCCTGTACGCGGGGGCCGTCCTTCCAACCCTACCTTTTTGCCCCTTCCAGTGGTGCCTCAAAGGGCTGTTAGGCGTGGTCGCAGGGGCAGGGTCGTTTACTTGCCTGTATGTTACGCTTGAAATTCGGGCTAGGTGTGGTTTTTGTTTTTGTGTTGGCTATTTCATGTATTTTCCCGGTCAGTAGTGTTATGTTGTGTGTTCTGGGGAGGCCTGTCTGGCGACACTATTCTGTAGGTTTCACACACAAACTTACACCTTGTTCTAGAAGTTCTGGGCAAGCGCAGGATTTGAATTGAGTCCAGCGCGGCCGTTGACGAGTTTACAAGCTGTTTTGTGTGGAGTCCAAGTAAAAGCTGCAGGGACTCTTTTTCTTTAACCTCCACAAACAAATAAAGGATATCATGCATCAAGAAGCTCTGATCAATTGTATTAGTCCTATTTAGATAGATATTAGTCACACAACGACACAATGAGTAATTGCTAATGTATGAGTTACACTTTATACTATAAACATGTTATTCTAAAAGTGCATGAGTCTTGGGAGGATATTTGGCCTCCACGGTGGCCCAACACTCTGGTCCATCGGATATGGATCCTTCTGTAACACAAGGGAGCAGAGAAGTCAGAGTATTGTCTCATTAGATATGCAATTAGTACAACAATATTAGGAGTAATGAAGGACCAATATTATGGCAGATGCAGATCTGTCATAGTTCTGAAAAGCAGCATACATGACAAATGTATGTTTTAAGAAAAAATGCATTTGCAATTAACAATATTAATATCTGAAATTGGTTGGATGTCCTTGATTCTGATAGAGTACTTGCCATTTATATATAAATAATAAACACCAGGTGGCATATAGACGGGGCTCGAATTTGCCATGTGTATACAATACTAACAGAAGAACTTGGCAATGTCTATCTATGACAATAATGTCTGTGAAAGCCCCATAAGCCTCTGTTTGCATTAGGTTAGATTGACTCACTTGACACTTGATACAAGTGTGTTAACTAAGATGCATATGCTACATGCATAAGTGAACAAATATATAGTCTGCATCTATTTGACCTTCATGAATGTCAAGCAGCATTCTCTTCTATATGTAGCAGGTACTAGCAATAATACATAAACATACAAAGACAATACAACTTTATTTTAGGCTGTGGAAAGAGCTTTTGTCCTACTCCAGATCTTAAAGGTGCTCATCAACAGTAGTTAAAGTCTCTGTAAGGACACTCCCTCAGATAGAATTTCCCTACAGTACATCTATTATCTAATATACATCGATTAAAGCGCTTTGAGTGCCTTAAGCCAGGTAGAAAGGTGCTTTATAAAATGTGACCTTTTACCATTTATACATAGTCTACAGCCTCTTTACTAGGAGCTACAACAACATCCGAGCGATGCTCAGCTAACTATAAGCTGAGCCCATATTGTATCATTATCATATATTATTATTATTATTATTTATTTATATTATTCTAGGATTAATGGTATGGTGACCAAATGATCAAAACATTACAAATATTAACATTAGAAAAAATAATTGCAATAAAGTCACGGTCAATTCATAAAGTGTAAGAGTGACAAACTATTTCCAGGCCATTGACCGACAGCGTGAAGAGAGGAAGAGGTGCCAGGGCCGTACAAGAATGAATTAATTTTCATTTTTGGTCAGTTTTCTGTTGTTGTTTATGGTTTTGGAAACGAATAGATTTTTTGTTTTTGGTTTTTTCACAAAAAACGAAATTCAATTCGATTTACTTTTTTTTTTTTTAAACGGAAAACGGGAATCAAGTCGTTTTCCGATTTTGGATTTTCCACTTCAAAACGAAAATAGAAAGGCCATGAGGTACACAGACCATATTGACCCGGAAAGGGCTCCAGTGTTTTATTTTATTTATTTATTTATTTTAAACAGCACCCACACCAACCTTTGACCTCTACCACTGCCTAAGTCACCAAAATGCCAAAATCCAATGCAGGAATGTCAATGTCCTTTTTTGGCTCAAAAATTGCCTCTTTTTTTTTTACATCGTTTATGTAAAAAAAAAAAAAAAAGAGCATGCAGACAAACATTATTATCAGTCCAATTTTATTAAGTCAACGTAAATATACAGGACTGTCTCAAAAAATTAGAATATTGTGATAAATTGCACTGCATTGATGCAATAATCAGTGCAAAAGGATTCCCAACCAA
>JAADKR020048633.1:0-11511 GCA_011763505.2 Lythrypnus dalli | reverse complement strand
TATCCTAAGAACCAATGATTTATAAAGGAAAATCATGAAAATTAACATGGTTGCCTAAACTTTCGCACCCCACTGTACATATATTTATATATTTTCTTTTTTTGTTTTCTACATGTTTGAAATAAACCCTTCATTCATTCATTCATTCATTGTGCGTCTGCATGCTTTTACACCTCTGAAGAGCTTTTCAACATCAGATCCACCACTCCAAAGGTGTTTGTTTCTGTGGCAGATTTGGTAATTTTCTTGGCTAAGAGAGGGAGACGCAGATAAAGGGGGAAGGGCGTCGGAGCCCTCGTTTGGCTTCGTAGTCAAGGGACACGCACCTTACCTGGCATGTTCCTCTCTAAAGTCCGTTCCCTCAGCAACAAGATGGACAAGCTGGCGCTGTTGATGAGAAGAAATAAGGACTTTCCCTTCTCTTGTGTTTTGTGCTTCGCAGAGACGTGGCTCTGCAGATAGATCCCGAACAGCGCAATACACCTGGCGGGATTCCAGCTGCTCCGTGCAGATTGTGAAGTGGAGCTCCCTCGCAAAACTAATGGAGGTGGAATTTGTTTCTACATCAACAACAGCTGGTCCTTCAACGTGACCGTGATATCCCAACACTGCTCTCCTGCTCTGAAGTATCTCTTCATAAATTGCAAGCCATTCTACACCCTGCGTGAGTTCACTTCTCTCATCATGGCCGCTGTTTACATCCCGCCGGCCGCCGACGTGCGCGAGGCTCAGTGCGCGCTAGCGGAGCATATTTTGGATGTGGAGTGGACTTTCCTGAACTCTCTAGTTTTTGGCTTTGGTGACTTTACCAAGGGAAATCTGATCCAGAAACTACCCAATTACAGACAGTTTATTAACTACCCTACCAGAGAAAAGAACATTATGGATCACTGTTACACAACATTCAGCAGCGTCTATCGCGCTGTGCCTCGTGCCGCTCTCGAACTATCCGATCACATGATGGTCCATCTCATCCCTCCATACAGATAGACTGTGCTTGCTAAGCCTGCAGCAAGCACATCTAAGATCTGGACCAGTGAGGTTGTGGCAGAGCTCCGCACGTCCCTGGAGACAACAGACTGGGAGGTGTTCAGGGCTGTTACTGAGAATCTGGAGTACATGGACACTGTGACCTCATATATAAAGTTCAATGAAGAGTGCATTCTACCAACGCGCACCAGGGTGAGCTATGGTAATGACAAGCCCTGGTTCACACTGAAGATGTGATGTGCTAAATCTGTGTATGCAAATAAACTCAGACAGCAGTTTGCTGCTAACGATTCTGCCTCCGTTTGGCAAGGTCTTACGGCGATTACAAACTACAAGCCCAAGGCCCTTTGAGCTGTGAACGATTGGGCAATCATTCAGTGGCTGAATACCCATTACTGCCGTTTTGATCGTACCGCAGCCTTTAACACCTCTCCAGACTCTCCAGCAACCGCCTCCCCCCACACCATTGTGGCCATTTCATCAAAGGCCACCCAATACACCCCCTTCCCCCTGACCCCCCCATCCTGGAGAAGGACGTACACAGACAGTTCTGGAAGCTGAACACCCCCAAAGCTGCGGGCCCTGACAGTGTTTCTCTCTCCACCCTGAAACACTGTGCCAGTGAACAGTCTCCTGTCTTCATGGACATGTTTAACAACTCCTTGGAGTCATGCCATGTGCCGGTCGGCTTGAAATCCTCCACTATTGTTCCTGTCCCCAAGACACCAAAGATCACAGGACTGAATGACTACAGGCCGGTGGCGCTGACTTCTGGTCATGAACTCTTTTGAGTGCTTGGTTCTGTACCATCTCAAGACAATCACGCCTCTCTCCTTGACCCACTGCAGTTCTCCTACAGAGCCAACAGGTCTGTAGACGACGCGGTCATTCTGGCCCTCCACTTCCTGCGGCATCTGGACTCCCCAGGAACCTATGCCAGGATCGTGCTTTCAACACCATCCTCCCAGGTCTGCTCCAGTACAAGCTGCACCAGCTCAATGTGTCCGACTTTCTCTGCGGGTGGATCACTGACTTCCTGACAGACCAGAGACAGCACGTGGGGACTGGGGACAACTGTCTCGGACACACTCCAGTCATCAGTTTGTTAAACTGATCAAGTCTGCGGACAATACCACCCTCATCGGGGCTCATCTCGGACGGTGATGAGTCTGCCTACAGGGGGGCGGTGGATTGACTGGTGTCCTGGTGCAGCAGCAACAACCTGGAGCTGAACGCCCAGAAGACTGTGGAGATGATCGTGGACTTAAGGAAAGTCACAGCCCCACCATTCACTGTTGCCCTTACAGACTCCCCCACCGCCATCTCCATCGTGGACTCTTTCTGCTTCCTGATCACCATCATCACCCACGGCCTCAAGATGGAGCCGGCCATCTGCTCCCTCATAAAGAAGGCCCAGCAGAGGATGTTCTTCCTGCAGAAGCAGAGGAAACTCAAACAGCCAACCAAGATGGTGGTGCAGTTCTACACCTCAATCATTGAGTCCATCCTCACCTCCTCCATCACTGTGTGGTACACTGGCGCCACCACCAGGAACAGAAACAGACTGCAGCACATTGTGTGCGCTGCTGAGAAGGTGATTGGGTGCCAGCATCTCTTCAAGACCTGTATGTCTCCAGGACCGGGGGCGTGCAGGTCGGATCACAGCCGACCCTTCGCACCCTGTACAGACCGTTCGAGCCTCTGCCCTCAGGGAGGTGGCTACGGTCCATTCGGACCAGAACCTTCCACCACAAGAACAGTTTCTTCCCCTCTGCCATAAGACTCATGAACACTTAATAACTCTCTATCACACCCTCCACAACCTGCCCATGCCATTTGCGCTGCTCTATTTGCACTCTATGTCATTATGCCCCATAGCTGCTAATGCATATTTTGCTATTGTGGTAGATGTTATTTTTCATTTTTATATCTACATTTTTATCTTGGTGTATATATTTTTATCAAAAGTCTATATTATTGCATGCCTTATAGTCATAGAGTTTTTAGGTATTTTATTATTTATTCTTGTTTCATGTTGCACAATTGTACCACCAAAATTCCTAGTTTGTGAACTCTCTCACTAACAATGGTAATAAACCGAATTCTGTTTCTGATTCTGAGACGCCTCATCCTCACTGTACGGGGCTGTGGAGGGGAGAGAGTCCTGGGAGTGAGTGCCGTGCATCTCCGAGTGAGTGGCAGGAGGAGAGGGCTGGGTGCTAAGTGCTGTAGACAGGTAGTTTAAATTCTGCTGTCACCAAAACACAATAAAAGAATAAGGAAACACATTTTTAATCACAATTTTGTGCTCAGGAAAAGTGTTTTGGAAAATAACAGAACAGCAGCAGAAGCTCCTCCTGAAGTGAACAGCAGACGCCTGAGCTATTATGCTTTTTGAGCAAGTTACAGCATGAATTTAAGCAACCAATTAGAAGCGTGTGAAGCGAGTTGATGCATTAGGTGTGCAAAAATTGCTAATTTCACTAAGGCACTGAGCCCAAACTTCACGTACTCACTATTGGGTTTGTCAACATCAAGGGTGAAGCTAATCTGAAACTACCAAGCAGGTTATTCCCAATTGTGAAGGCATAAAAAATAACATCCCAACCTTAGCTGATGACATCAATGTGAACAAGTGATTCATATTATGAATTTTCTAAATAATAAACACAACAGGAGTTTGTGCTTTGGTTCATGGATGAATGAGAGGAAGCCATTATGATCTAATTTAACACGTGTAATAGGTCTTTGTAGTTCTGCATGAAACAGGAGGAGCCAAACTCGGCATATGAGGCTAAAAGTCCAGGGCCTTTTTCAAAACCAACAGGAATCACTTCAGTGACTCATGGGAAATGCTAACAGCCACACCTAAAGTCAACTACTAGATCTGGCTTGAGTTGGATGAAAAACTCCTTGATTAACCTTCTCGTTTCTGAGAGGTTCCTCATAATTTCCTTATTTACAAAGTGTCAATGAGCTTTAATGTTTATTTTCCTCTCAGGGCGCAGGAACCCACAAAGTGAACAAGACAGCATGGTGCATGGTCTGAGCATAAAACACGGAATGGATCACTAAAAAACATAGACTGGATTCATCAGACGAAGTTTGCAAGAAAACACAAATCAGATTTGATAAATTACATGTGTTTCTAGCAGAACATATTTGGTATAGATATTTGATTAAACAATCAGTGGTCAGCGCCGCATAAAAGTCAATCATGTTGACAAAAAAAACACTGGAAGGGAAACAATGAAGGTTTGGGTCTGTCTGTTGCAGAACTCCTGTGAAGGGCCCTGTGTGTCCATAGGGCCAGGGGCCACCGCAGAGCCAGAAGTGGCCCGTGGCCAAATGGATGAAATGCATCTGGGTAAGTGCTACCCCCTTCCCCCACCCTTGTCTTGCAGAACTAAAGCCAACTACCAGTGGAGGAAGGAGTAGAAATATTTCTACTTACCGTAACAAAAAAATTACCCAATTAGATGTACAAGTACTACTCTTATAATATTTGTTTAGTGCAGGTAAAAAAGTTATTAAGTACTAGTTACTTTTCTACGTGATTTTATTGAATAATAGGGTAGCGCACTTGCACTTTTTTACATCATGGGGCAAGGAAGACTGTGCCAAATGGAGGCCATGCTGTCGGACCCCGGGGGATATTTGAGATCACGGACAATGATGGAAGAGAGAAACTACCGCTTTATTTGGATTATCTCTCCAGACGCACCCCATGACTTAATAATAATCAAAAATAATGACGGAAACAGGCTTTTACTGAAGCTTATATTTGAGCTGATGTCTTAGTCAATCTGCCCTTCTCTGTCCTCATCTATTTAAACTGTATATCTTTGTTTTACATATAAACTTCTTTATTTTTGGTGATTATACTTCTAAATGTGTAGATATAATAAAGTTGTAATGGAGAAATAGAGACAGAAAAGAGACAATTTCCAATGTGTTTCCTGATCGTATATATGCGGTTCTGAATGTGCGGCCGTAGATCTACAGCAGCTCCAGGCTGCAGTTGTATCGCGGCTATGGCTAAAAGAAAAAGCAGCAGCCTGGAGCCGCTACAGATACACAACCTGTAGATTCAGGACCATCGCAATTTACGCTGGGAATTTATTCATTAAATGTAGAAATGACCCTCGAGCAACGGAAATCCCTTTTGCAAGCCACATCTGGCGCATCTGATATGCTCACACTGGCTTACGTGTGAGGTCCTTTCATCAGTAGTGGCAGGCTATAACTGCCCACATTGGTGCCTGATCAAAAATTGGCTTTAAAAAAAAAAATTGATGGCCGATATTTTAAAATCTCTATATATCGATCGACCTCTAGTCCTTTTACTTCGCAAGCTCACAGGAAGCTTGATTTATACGAGTTCCGGGTCTGGAACTATAGCCACAGCTATAAAAATATCACCAAGATTGCTGATGCTTTTAAGTCAAACAGTGTCTGCTACCTTCTCTCTCTCGGGCTAACACAGAGATGCTAATGCATGCTTTTATCACCAGTCGAATTGACTACTGTAATGCCCTACTTTCCCAAAAATAGCTTATACAGTTTACAATTGTTGCAAAATTCGGCCGCTCGGGTCCTGAAAAAGACTAGGAAGCGGGAGCACATTACATCTATTTTAAAATTGCTGCATCTGCTCCCTGTGTGGCTGAGGATTGATTTTAAGGTTCTAATGGTTATTAAATGCTGCAATGGTCTTGGGCCTTCTTATCTTTCAGAGCTGCTTTTACCGTATGAAACCTTGCGATCCCTGCGTTCCTCCGGCAGCAAACTTTGTGTGCGTGTGTTTGTGTGTTGATGAATTCATGTGTTCATTGGAGACCAGGTGGATTGGGCTAGTGGATCTTGTTCTTCATGTGTTTTATGGTTTTAGTGTTTGAAATATTGTTTTAATTATTTTATGTGTCGCGCTTTGTCCTGCACTTGTGCATGAGAAGCGCTTTACAAATAAAGCTTGATTGATTGATCTGCATGAAGCACCTCTCCTCAAGCCTGTGTAGTTTGTGGTCCATGTTGAAATAATATGGCACTTTAACCACACATCAACACAACAAAACAAGCTGCCTTCACCAACTATAGCAAAATAGAGAACCAAAAGGCTAAACCATGAAGCTATAGAGACTTTATGCTGAGAAGCAGGCCAAGATTGGGAGAAGGGGCTCGAATGATGCCGTCATCATCTATGGCAAGAGACAGAAACAAAAGGAGGCCAATACAAGTTACATCTAAATTCCAAACAGACAGGAAAGTATGCTAAAACTGAGAGGGGGTGAAAACACTGCTGGCACCAGTTATAGCAAAAATATAATAATGATAATAAAAATAATTAAAGCTGCTCGCGGCGTTAAAGGCCCTCGCCCCTGGCGAAAGTCCCTCCTTTTCGACCGCCATTACCTCACGCTCTGCCGGTGGCGCAATTATCAAGTGCCACTAAGAAATAGGTTCCTTTCCATCCCCAGCTTCACAAACCTCACTTGTTCTGTCCACATTTTCAGGTATTTCTTAAAATTGATGCCTGGCCACATCCACATTTTGAGTAATTCATCAAAATAAATAACTGAGGAGGGAAAAGTGCAGTCACTCCTTTGCAATAAAATGGGACATAGACAGTGGGGTGCCAAAGTTTGGGCAACCATGTTAAATTTCATGATTTTCTTCTATAAATCATTGGTTCGTAGGATAAAAAAAATCAGTTAGATATATCACATAGGAGACAAACACAGTGATATTTGAGAAGTGAAACGAAGTTTATAGGATTTACAGAAAGTGTACAGTAATTGTTTAAACAAAATTAGGCAGGTGCATATATTTGTGCATTTTGTTCCTGAACCTTCCACTGGGCAAACATTTTAAAATTGGGCATAGGTCTGTTTATCTTTTATGAGCATTTTCTGCAAAACATTTTTTATAGACTCCAAATAGTTGACACTCTTCAGCAGGTGGCGCTATAGCCTGGGTCATCACTGTGATCATATGAATTGGCTCATCTGGTGTATGAGTGATGTAATTTCCAACTAAATCGAACAGAGCATTTGTGAATTATGAAGAATATGCTATTGTTGAGATATTGACATTGGCCACGCCCACATCTTACAAAATACGGCTTGAGTAATATATTTTTTGGTTTGGAATATTGTGTAGAATATACTTACAAAGTGTCAAAAAAGTCATCAAAACTGCAATTTTCAAGGTATAGGTAGGGGGCGCTATAGTGGTGAGCGATGATAATTCATGAGGCTCAATCTGTTCAGGCAGTGGATGGCCTTGTGTTCACCAAATATTAATGAAATTGAATCGTAGGTATGGCTGCAAGGTGTGGTCAAAGTTATGTGGTCATATATTTACTCGCAAACTTCAAAAAAGGAAACTTGTCGCCACCTGTGATGGTTTGGCTTTACAAACATGACTTTTCATTGCTTTACAGTTGGGCAAAATTGGGCTCAAAGCAGAAGAAGAAAATAAGAATAGTCATGGAAAAGAATTTTCAACCATTTTATTTTCAGGCACAAAAACAAAAGTTATAGTGACTCGTCTTCGATATGTTGTTCCCCATCACAGAGAGGGCCTGTATGATTTATTCACAAGTCTATTGCAAACGGATTGTAGTACTGTATATGAATTTTCAAAAACACAAAACTTGCGGGGGCGCCACTGAGTCATTTTTTGAGTGAGATATGTCATCTACATATCATTACGTCCAGCTCGCGATTGTGAAAATGCGCTCTATTTGGTCCATTCCAATCCACCAAACATTGATAAGATATGGGCCATCTAAATTTCTTAAAATTAAATTAAATTAAAATGCTATGGCCACGCCCATGATGATATCAACAATTACATTTTGAGGCTTTTCAATGAAAACGAGAAGCACAGATGTCAAAAGTTCGAGGGGTATGGTTTTGAAAGTTCGAGGTTTCGGCCAATTTGGTCGACATCCTGTACACTTTAGGGCGAGGACATGATATCATTTTTTACTTGTCCAGACCTGGTCTATGTTCATGCCCAGCGTGATATGTATACGTTGACATTTTTTGTGGCCGGCCTCCCATAGGCGCAATGTAAAGTGCAACTTTGAGGGGGCGCCATCGAGTAATTTTTTTAAAATAGATTTTCTTGCAGACTACAAAAAAGTTAATGTTTCGCCAACTGTGATGATTTGCTCAAATAAAAATATATTTTCGTTAATATACAAGGGGTCAAAATTAGGCTCAAATCGCAGACCTGAAATAATAATAATAATAATAATGGAAACACATTTTCGGCTATTATTTTTCAGGCAGAAAAACAAAAGCTACAGTGATTAGTTTTTGATATGTTGTTCCCCATCACAGTGTTGGCCAGTGTGATTTTTTTTTTTCCTATTCCAATCCAGAAAACGTTGTAAAAGATACAGGGGCAACAAATTAAAAAAAAATAGCTGCTTAATTAAAAAAATCCTATGGCCACGCCCACCATGATATCAAAAATCTATTTGATAAACTTTGATGGCACATATGTTTGAGATATTCCGACCAAATTTTGAGGCTTCCAAATGAAAACTAGAAGCGAAGATGTCAAAAGTTTGAGGGTATGCTTTTGAAAGTTTGAGGTTCCGGTCAATACGGCAGACTTCCTGTGCATTTTAGGGTGGGGCCATAATATGATTTTAAAAAATATATATATAATAATAATTTTTTACTTGTCCTGACATGGTCAATGTTCATGCCCAGCGAAATCGCTGTATGTTGACATTTCCTGTGGTCAGCCTCCCAAAGTGCCTTTTTGAGGGGGTTGCTGCCGACCCATCTTTCGATATTCTTTCTCCCGGACAAAACTCAAAATTAGAGCTTGTGGAGTTCTAATTTTTGGCTATTCTCACTTACGATTCAGTGTTTTTTTTCTTGGTGAATTCTTGCGTTTTCGGGCTCCTGATGCAATTACAATTAGTCCCTCGCGGGGCACTGCTGATAATACATCAGGGGTGAAAGTAGGATGTTTTTGTGATATAGTTGATGTGATTGGTAAAAGAGGGCTCAGTCCCTGATGATTCCTAGGTTGCGTACGGAGGTCGATGCGGAGGGTTAAATTCTGAACAGAGGGGAGGAGAGCTTTGGGTTTGGTAATAAAGAGTTCTGTTTTATTGTTTAGTTTGAGGAAGTTTTTGTCCATCCAGGTTGTGATGTCAGAGAGGCAGTTTGTAATGATGGATAGGATAACCGGGGTAATGGATTTGGTTGAATTATAAAGTTGGGTAGCATCAGCGTACCAGTGGAAATTGAGTCTGTGGTTGCAAATTATTTGAGTGAGGACCTTGAGTGACAGGGGAGGTGTGGCATTTACAATTGTTGACAGAGACAAAGTGTTGACAGTCGGAGAGATAGGAGGTGAACCAGAGGGTGCTGTGCCGGAGATGCCTATTGACTGTAGACGGTGGAGGAGCATGGAATGGTCAGTGGTGTCAAATGCAGCGGCAAGGTCGAGGAGGAGGATGAGAATGGAACCAGAATCAGCAGCAAGGACGAGGTCATTGGTGAGTTTAAGGAGAGCAGTTTCGGTGCTGTGGTGAAAAGGGAATCTGGATTGGAATATTTCAAACCGCTGAGAAGAGTGGAAATGGTGCAGAAGTTGTGTAATAACAGAACGTTCCAGGATTATTGTGAGAAACAGGAGATTGGAGATGGGTCTGAAGTTGTCCAGGTTGTCAGGGTTAAGGCCGGGTTTTTTCAGAAGGGGTGTGATCGTGGCGAGTTTCAGTAGGGAAGGGAGACTGATCCAGTGGTGATGGAGATGTTTATGATGCTGGTGAGGAGAGGAATAAGAGTAGAAATGCATGCTTTTAGAAGGGCAGATCAAGGTCAAGGTCAAGATGGTAACTTCAGAAATGCATGGTTGAGATGAGTCAGTGTCGGAGGGAGCCTGAAGAGAAAAGGAGGGAAACTATAAGATGAGAGTGGAGGACTGTTAGGATCTGAGGAAAGAAAAGTGGAGGTAGTGGATACAAGTGAACTGTGTATGGTTTAGATTACTGTATGAAAGGAAGACAGGAAGTTTGAAGCATTTGTCTATTGTTAATGTGGATGTTATATTGTCCTTGGGCTTGGCCAGGTTTGCGACCAGTTTTGTGGAGAATAAGGTGTGGTGCAGAGTTGTGCTGACAGAGTGTTTGTAGGCTTGTGCATGAACTGCGAGACCGGTTTTTCTATGGAGGCGTTCGAATTGTCTAAGTTGCATTTTCGGGTTGTGGACATCTGGGGTATACCAAGGAGCAGAGGTAGAAAAGGAGACTGTGGCTGTTTTAAGAGGGGCTAGCCAGTTGAGGCAGGAGGAGAGTGAAGTTATAGAAGTTTACAAGATCAGAGCAGACCTCATCGAGCATGTGTCCATGTTTATGTGTGAGTGAAGTGACATGTTGGGTGAGATTGAGGCAGTTTAAAATGTCCAGAAAGTCAGAAGAGAAATTTGTGGATATTGAAGTAAGCAGAATGGATGGGGAAATGGAGGACAGGCGAGTTACTAAATTGGTGAAGTCAGAGAGAAATTATGCACAGTTTTGGGTGGGCAGGAAGTCTAAAAGTTAAATGTTCAAATGAGGAAACAGTCGGGATGGAGATGGGGCAGAAAGTGGATGTCAATGTTGTGATTGATTGCAATGCCTCCGCCTCTTTTTTCCAAGCAGGGGTTGTCAATGTAAGTAAATCCAGGTGGGGTGGTTTAGTTAAGTGCAAAATGATCCATGGGTTTGTGCCAGGTTTCCATTAACCAGAGTAGATCCAGGTTATTGTCGATCATAAATTTATTGAGCAGGAGACTTTTATTGTTAAGTGACCTTGGGTTGAACAGGGCTGTTTTGAGAGGCTTTTGTTGTGCAGTCTTTGTGACGGAAGTGGGAACAGGAAGCAGGTTGTAAGGAGTCATGTGACGAGACATCAGATGGCGTATGCGGATGTTGTTGTTTTGCCGGTGTCCAGGAGGGTGAGCGCTGCAGTCAGGCCAGAGAGAGGGAATGCTGTTTTCTGTAGTGAAGTTGTAGAAAAGCTAAAAAAAAGACGGAAGCCTTGATGGACGTATGGGCGACGGTGGAGGAAGGCAGTGTTGTTTCAGGGTTGTAGCGAAGTCCGGCGAGGGAGGTATGCAGTGGTTGAGTGTGAGGAGCTGCGAGGACGTGTACCGGAGAGAGCCATAGTCTGAGCCGAAGATGGCAAACGCTGCGGAGAGACCAGGAGAGAAGCCACTGTCAGTCTGCTCTGGAGTGCAGGCCGGCAACTAACCAGGTTGTACTCCGCTACTCGAGCAGAATACAGCAGGGTCGGCCTGTATGCAACCCACGGAGCAAGCACAATAGCACGGTCACTTGAGAGCACGGGCGACCAGGCAAAAAAGTACCATCTAGATCAGAAGTATCAAATGTAGTCCGGCCCGCGAGATGATTTTGCAAAGTATTAAAATGACCATGGGTATGTTGCCCTTTCTTTGGTTCGCAAGCTAGAGAAAACTGCCATGAAAATAGCTAAATTTAGGAATCAC
>JAADKR020048264.1:0-11516 GCA_011763505.2 Lythrypnus dalli | reverse complement strand
TTCTGTCCACAAAATATTTTGCCAGCAGTGCTGTGGAACATCCAGGTGCTCTTTTGCAAACTTCAAACGTGCAGCAAGGTTTTTCTTTGCCTGCACGAAAATACAAAAATCCAAGTAATCCCAACGGGTTTACATACTTTTTCTTGCAACTGTTTATTGGAGAAGAGAGCCATTAGGATAATTCACAACACTAGTTACAGAGAACACACCAACCCAAATCATGTACAAAGCAGCCAATAATCTACTTCCGGTTAACATTCAAAAACTGTTTTTTTCTGAGAGAAGGGGAATATAATCTCAGGGGGGAAATGAACTTCAAGCATCCATTTGCTCGCACAACTTTAAAAACTCACTGTGTGTCGATATGCGGGGTGAAACTGTGGAACAGGCTGTCGGGGCTGAAGCAATGTCCAAGCATGAATATGTTTAACATGGTTTACAGTAGGTACAGGGAGGAAGGAGGATGGGATGAGCACTAGTGTTTGCACATATTGTTCTCTTTAATACTTAGGATTAAAATATATACATAAATAAAATACAAACACACAGGAAATAGATAAATAATAAATAGCTGAATTATTAATTGGAGAAGGGGTAGGATTCAATAAGCAAATGCTTCTTCCTACTCCTTTTCAAACATTTAACCAATGTTGTTTTCTTTGTTTTTTGCGTTTTACTGTTTGTTTTCTGTTATTTAAGATACATATTTTTATACATTTTCTTTTTGTTTCCTACATGTTTGAAATAAAGCCTTCATTCATTCATTCATTAAGTAAAAGTACATACAATATCAATGCACAGCATTTCACAGACACAGGCGTCATACAAAGCACTTTACAGTGGGTTATGTTGCATTGAATCGGTGATGGTTGCCCAGGGGCAGACCATCATACAGGCGCCAGCAGACCATCACCATGCATACAGTCCTATTGTGCATGCTTTTAGTGGTAGGAGAAACCAGAGCACCCGGAGGAAACCTACACAGACATGGGGAGAATATGCAAACTCCACACAGAAAGGCCCCTGGCCGGCGATCAAACCCTGAACCTTCTAGCTGTGCAAAGTACAAAGACATGATGTTGTAAAAGGAATAAAAATGCCCATACCTTTCTGCCCTAAGAATGGATATGTCCTTTCTACTCTGTCTGAGTAATTTTTGACAAAATTAATGAAATGCTCCCCACTATTAACCCTGAGAAACCCTGAGTTTTAGAACCAGTCTCTTCTTATACTTTGGATTGTTTTAAAACAGTTGATGAAGCCGAGATATCGTCAATTATTATGTCTTCAAAAATGTCAGCTTGCATTTTAGATCCTATATTTAATCAAAGATACAGTCCTGAAAATAACAAACATGTCCTTAGAAAATGGTTATGTGCCACAGTCCTTTAAATGTGCAGTAAGCAAACCGCTTCTGAAAAAATCTAATCTTGATCCTGATACTTTAGCCAATTATAGAACCATAACAAATTTGCCTTTTCTTTCAAAAGTTCTTGAAAGAGTGGTTGTTAGTCTATTTGAAATGTTTCAGTCAGGGTATAGAGCTCATCATAGCACTGTGACTGCGTTACTAATGACTTGTTCTTAGCTGCTGACTTCGGACAAATCTCAATACTCAAAAAATCACCGCAACCTTTGACACAATTGACCACAATATTCTCCTACGAAGGTTAGAATGTGATGTTAGCATTAGAGGAACAGCTCTCTGCTGGTTTATATCTTATTTATCAGATCGGTACCAATTTGTTAGTGTAAACCAAGAGTCCTCAACGCGTTCCAAAGTCTGCCATGGAGTCCCTCAAGGATCTGTACTCGGGCCAATTTTATTCATGCTTTACATGTTGCCATTGGGTAACATCATCAGAAATCATGGTATTAATTTTCCTTGTTATGAACCAGGTCAGACAGATCAAATAGACAGGCTGAGTGCTTGTGTAAAATTAATTAATACATTAAGAAATGGATGACTGTGAACTACCTCTTGCTTAACCCAGATAAAAAAAGAGGTCATTACACTAGGCCGCCAAAGACTGAGAGACTCTCTGTCTGAGCAGATTATCACACTTGATTGTTAGACTATCCTTTCATTCTACTGTCAGAAATCTTGGAGTCCTGTTTGACCAAGATCTTTCTTTTAAAGCACAAATAAACCAGGTTGGACTATTGCAACTCCCTGCTTGCTGCCTGCTCGAGGACAAATAGAAGGGAGCACATTACACCTGTGCTCAAGTCTCTCCATTGGCTTCCTGTTGAGTTTAAAATTAAATTTAAAAATCCTTCTCCATACTTAGGTCATAAAGGACATAGCTCAAATCTATCTTCAAGACGTAATAGTGCCAAATCAGCCAAACAGAGCTCTTTGCTCTCAAAATGCAGGGCTTTTGGTGACTCCTCGAATCTGTAAAAGCACAATCGGAGCTAGAGCCTTTAGCTACCAAGCTCCGTTTTTATGGAATCAACTTCCAGCTTATGTTAAAGAAACAGACACAGTTTCTACATTCAAGACTAGGTTTAAAATGTTCCTCTTGAATTAGTGTATGGTTAGGTCAGTTACAACTTTTAACCCACAGCCTAGAGCTGCCCAAGGAGTAATAATGCTGGATGAAGTATGGTGCACTGAGCCCTGTCCTCTTGTTCTTCTTACTTATGTCCTACTATGTCTTTAAATTGTTGCACTATTTAATTGATTGTTAGTCTGTTCATTGCTATTCACATGATGTTCCTGGTCTCCTGTCCCACTTCCCCCTGCGGATCTTTTTCAGGCGACTGTCCAACCGGACCTCAGCTCTATGGTCTCAGCAATGGACTTCAGCTCTGCGGTCTCAGCGATGGACTTCAGTTCGGGAGTGTCCGATTGTACCTGACCAGCTGGACTTCGGCTCACCCTTTTAATCCTAAGAGGCAACGCTTATTGTGATATCAGGCTAACTAACAATCAAAACTAACTTGAGTGATTGAACTTGACCCCTTATTTACTTGTATTGTACTGCTGTGCATGTGAAAACCGCTATTTACTTGCATTATACTGCTATACATGTGAAAACCCCTATTTACTTGTATTATACTGCTATACATGTGGAAATCCCTATTTAGTTGCATTATACCACTGCACAGCGGCTGGGTAGCTCATTTGGTAAGTCATCCGACTTGAATGCAAAGGTCCTGGGTTCGAACCCTGCCTGCGACAATGAGCAATACCCAGTGTGGGTCCTTAGGCAAGACCCTTCGCGCTGCTGCCTCCCGGGCGCTGGCCTCCAGTTGCTCACTGTTCCTTATAGAGGCCCCAGTGGAAAAAAGGATGGGTCAAATGCAGAATTGTGAGATTAATAAAGCCAATAAAATTAAAAAAAACGTTACATGTGAAAATCCCTACATACTTTTATTATACTGCTAAACATGTGAAATCTCCGGTAAAAATCCTTGTAAAATGCATGAACTTGGTTCATGTAACCATGGAAACCTGGTCTGGACCTGTTCTCGCTGTGGCTTTGGTCTGTTATTGTTTTGGTTTTTGTTCTGGGCTGGGTCGAATCTGGTTTTTTGGGTTTTGGCTTGGTGTAGTTCTTGATCAATTCTGGGACTGGCCTTGATCTGGGTCTGGTCCTGGTCCAGTCTGAATCTGATCCATGAACTGTGTTTGAAATTCTATTAAAATGAATGGGCAAAATTCTCTATTGAAATGAATGGGCAAAAATTCTCAGAATTCCTAAAACCAGAACATGGAAAAGCTGCGGAAGGTGAAATCAAACTGCAAAAGTACAAATAGCAGACACTGAACACGCAGAAACTGCTGAAAAAAACTTTGTGTGGGCAAAATTCTCAATTGAAATTAATGGGGAAGATTTCCCGATCCCGTAGAGATGCGGAGAACTGCAGAAGGCGAAATTTTTCGGAAAAAGTACAAGTGGCAGAAGCTGAATAGGCACAAATGGCAGAAATGTCAGAAAATGTGTGAAAAATTGGGGAACATGATTGATAGAAGCCTTTCCACTTGTAACCCAATCTAGGAATTACAATGAGATAATAATAGGTTCGGAAAGAGCTCAATGCTAATGTGCTGAATATAGCCACAATGAAAGAGACGAAATGATACAAATTTAAATTGATTTAGTGAAAGTCATTATATAAGTAAGCACATTACGATACAATATAATCAAATACAATTAAATAAAATGGCACCTTTAAAAATCAAAATACCCTTAAAAGTCTTTTCTAGTGAGTGCACTCAGAATCTCACAAAGTCTATGTAGACGACTGGTACAGTCCAACGACAGCCGATAGTTCATCTGCAGTTAACTGTAGTGTTGATCCAAGTTCCAGTTTCCAGTTTCCAGCTGGGGTGGCTCGCCATCTATTGGAATTTTCTGGTTTCTTCGAATCGCATATACTCTGAGGCAGAGCAATGTTGTGGCTTTGGGTCACACCGCTTGCTCAGGACAGTCAAGGCTTGCCGATTTGTTTATGTTCCTTCTCGAAACAATGTCACGGCTCTGGTCCAGTGTGGTTATTGGGCTTTACCCAATCAAACTAAGCTTCAGCTTGAAGTCCGCAACAAGACACTTCTTCAGGTTCCCTTTTCTCAGATTTCAGTTTCTCGGATGTTCACAACTGCTGCACTGCCTGCTCCGCGGATCGTCTCACTCCAGACTTGGCTTGGTTGCCATAGTTACGGAGGGACTCGCGCGGCTTTTCAACGTAGAAACGGACTGAATGGAACATTAACTGATCGCTTTTTTTCATTCCTTTTTTTCTTTTTGACTTTGGCAAATAAAATATAAATGTAAAGAAAGTTAACATGTTTCCATTTAGCTCAGAGCATTTCTTTGTGGCTCTATGTAAACTTGACTTATGAAGGTACTTTCTATAAAATCAGGTTTTACACCTGGAGCTAAACGCAAGACAAAGAGCTGGCGTTTTAAGCCATTTTTACCAAGTATCATCATGGGTAATGTCAACTCTCTCCTTAACAAATATGAAGAATTGGAGGCCTTGATGATAACTGACCAGAGCTATCGTGAGTGCAGTTTTTATTGCTTAACAGAGACGTGGCTCACTGACACTATTTCCGACTCAAACACACTCTAGTGCGGGCAAACAGAACCGAAAAAAAGTGAAAAAAGCAAAGGTAGTGGACTTGTCCTGCTCATAAACAGTAAATGGTGTCATTGCAGTCACAAAACAGTGAAGGAGAAGTTCTGCTGTCGGGATGTGGAGGTGCTAACAGTGAGTTTAAGACCTTACTATGTGCCGAGAGAGTTCTCCCACATCATCGCCATCATTGTTTACATTCCACCACAAGCGGACTCCTCAGCAGCCTGTGACGTCATTCTGAATACACTCGCAAAAGTCCAGTCACAACACTCGGATGCACTGATTGTCATTTCGGGGGACTTCAATCGTGTGGACATTAATTCTCATTTAGGAGGCTTCACACAGTATGTTAAGTGCCCCACCAGGCACAATAATACACTGAACCTGTGTTACATCAATGTGAAGGATGCCGACAATGTAGCAGCACTACCCCCACTTGGCAAGTCAGACCACAATTTAATCCACCTCAAGACATCTTACAGACCTTGTGTGCTGAGACTACCTGCCACCACTAGATCTCATTTCACAGCATTTCTGTGAAATTGTTTTAAAATGAATGGGCAGATTTCTACATTGAAATCAATGAGGCACAATTCCCGATTCCGTAGAAAAAAAGCGGGAAAACTGCAGAATGCAGATTTTTTTTTTTTTTAAAGCACAAGTTGCAGAAGCTGAACAGGCACAAGTGGGTAAAAAGGCAAAATTGTGGAAAAACCATAAATCGCAGAAGTCCCAAAAGTAATAGCAGGATTTTTTTGAAAATGCAGAACCTTTTGAGGTATAACTTGCGGAATTCGTAGAAAAGCCATGAAACGTGCAAAAAATTAAAAAAAAAAAAAAAAAGAATAATAACAAAGAAAAGGAAAACAATGATCGATTGTGGTTTGGATTTCACAGTCAATTAATAATACATTTGGAAGCGTTGTATGAGAGGGTGGAGCAAAAGAAGGCTGCGCACGATAAAGTATATTTGTTGTCAGCTGAATTCAGCCGCAGCCGTTCGTCTCTATCCACGTGATTTAAGGCTCTTCGTGGAGAAGTTCTTGCCAAGCCATCCATCTGAGCAGCGGGCTATTACCGCCACATGACAGGCCATTATCAGCAGATGACACGCCATTACCTGCATCGAGAGGGTATTGACTGGGGAGGAATCACACGTGCTCGCTTCGATCAAAAGGCTCAAAGGCACGAGGGCAGAGGAGGACGGCTCAGAGGACAGGGCTCTGGAGTCACCTGACCCGGCAGCCAGAGAGACCAAACCCACATGCACCCGGATCAAGTTGTCTATGAACATGAAGAATGAAGCAGATGGAAGGCAAAGCTGTTTCTAAACGGCATATTTTCTATCTTTATTATTTCGATGAAGATGGAGATACAAGAGGAGGACAGGGGGGGGGCAAAGATCAAAGGTTGAAGAGAGAGAGATATCGAAAAGAGGAGGAGAGAGGAGAAAGAAACTGAAAGAGAGAGAAGAGAGAGAGGGAGAAGGAGAGGAGGAATGGAAAGAGACAAGAGAGGGAGAGATGAAAAAGAAACTCGAGAGAGGCAAGAGAGAGAGATAGAAGGAGGGAGAAGGGGAATCAAGAGGAGAGATGAAGAGGGGAGAGAGAGGAGGAGAATAAATTGAGAGATGGAGAAAGAAGAGAGAGAGAGAGAAAAAAAGTGAGAGACAGAAAAGAGTGAGAGGAGGACAGAGAGAGAAGGAGAAATGGAGTAAAAACGTAGAGAAAAAAGAGGGAGAGTAAAAAAGGAGAGGAGAGAGGGAGGAGAGCGAATAGAGAGAGGAGGGAGACAGAGAACGAGAGAGCGAAAGACAGATGATTACCTCATAGCTCCTGATATGACAACTATCACCGCTTTAAACACTTGGCTAGGGATCCCAATATGTCATCATGAGACACTTCTATCTGCACATCACACTATTCCACACAAAAATAGCCATGTCACGCCTCCAATCGTTTTACGTTTTGCCAGCTTGAAGAATAATCTTTTGAATCAAGCCAAGAAACTGACACAAAAGTGTGTACCAGAAAAAAGCAAAATCACATTGTAGCAACTTAGGTTTGGAACTATAGAATATGGATGAAGGTCAAAGAATAATCCACTGTTGTGCAAGTGAAAAGCATCAACAATCTTGTATAATATACATCAACAGAGTAGTACCATGTTCTCGTTTTTTCTTTTTTTTCCCCCCATGAATATAAAATTCTTACTTTGGAAAAGAACATGAAATGAAGCAGGAAGACAAAGTAGATCAGCATATATTTAATGTAGCAAATATCTGTAAATATTACAATGAAGAAGCACTTAATAAGAAAAACAATGTCGCATATGAGAATTAAATTAATCACTTGATTATTATTTTAATTATATATGTGTGTGTGTGTGTGTGTGTGTGTGTGTGTGTGTGTGTGTGTGTGTGTGTGTGTGTGTGTGTGTGTGTGTGTATTTTAACCCTGTCAGCACCCACTCCCATCTTTGCATACCATGAAGGGAGGTATCAGCTTTTTATGTGGATCAGTGCATGCTTTACTCTTGCAGAAAATATGATGATATTTTATGCATGTGTCCGTCACCAACCCTCCCTGGTTGCTAAACAAACAATCTTTATTGAGTTCCCTCTTAAGAGCCAGGGAGGCCAGTGTTGCACCTCAGTGAAAAGAGGTGGAAACGTAAAAAAAGACAGGGCGGGATGAAACAGGGAGGAGTCAGACAATGAGTCCTATAAGAATGCAAGTAATGTAAGTTGCCAACTTATACCCACTGATCATCCACTGACCCATCTAATAGAAGGGTGAAATGGAAAGACAGAGAGTCAAACCATGAGAGAGTAGGACTCCAGAGGACACGAGTGAGGGAGGAAAGCATTAAGGGCGGGACTTCAGTGTCCGCAGTGTGATCCAGCACACTCTGTCGGGTCCCATTGGTTCTCAATAATGGAACTCGACAAGAGCTGGGAGCCCAATACCCATCATGCATGTGTTATTGACACCGAAACCAAGAGTTGCTGCCCTGACCAAGCATATTTATCTGACAGAAGTTAATTATTTTTGATTTCAGTGACTCTTTCATTTAAAAGCAATATTTACCGGAAATCAATACACAGACGGCACTGAAATATTGAAATGAAAAATATCCAATCAATAAATTAGCAGAATGGAATTCTGACACCATACAATTAAAGTTGAAATGCATCAGTGGAAACAAACACAAATGTCCAAATAGGGATGTAACCGAGAGCTAAATGTTTTTGAATTCATCCGAAAGTGAGCATTTGAGGGTATGAAGAATTTAATAAGTTATTGGAGCCAACTTTGTGATAAGGTGCATCTTACAACACGGGAGAGAGGATTGCCAAGCCAAGATGTGGTCCTTGGAGATCCTGGAGGCTGACATCCAGCTGTAGGTCAGGCAGATGTGACAAGGCTGCTCGGTCTTGGCTCTGATCACTCAGGATTCAAGCCACTGAAGAAGCTGCCAAGGCTGAAGTGTTTCTCCATCCAATGCACGCGGAGGTGGGGCGCTGAAGCACAAGCAGCTCCAAGTGGCACATTCACTTGTGAAATGTTTTCTTGATTCAGAAAACATAGGCAGAGAAAATATATTGCTCCAAGTTCAAAATTGTCCAGATGTAGTACATAATACACGTCAAAAATGGGGACTTTCTTAAGGTTGATTGCGTCGCCTACAGACCTGTTGGCTCTGTAGGCAAACTGCAGTGGAACCAGGAGGGGGGCGATGATGTTCTTGAAATGGTGCAGAACCAAGCGCTCAAACGACTTCATGAACCCAGACATCAGCGCCACCGGCTTGTAGTCATTCAGTCCTGTGATCTTTGGTTTCTTGGGGACAGGAACAACAGCGGAGGATTTGACGCAGCCCAGGACATGGCATGACTCCAGGGAAGTGCTAAAAATGTCCGTGAAGACAGGAGACTGTTCAGTGGCACAGTGTTTCAGGGTGGAGGGAGAAACACTGTCAGGGCCCGCAGCTTTGTGGGTGTTCAGCTTCCAGAACTGACAGTGCACGTCCTGCACCAGGATGCAGAGGGCAGAGGGGGAAGGGGGGTGTCTGTGGTGGCCTTTGATGAAGTAGCCTCGAGGCTGTGGGGGGAGGAGGGGTGTCTGTGGTGGCCTTTGATGAAGTGGCCTCAGTGTGGTTGGAGGAGGGGTGGCTGGAGAGTCTGAAGACCCCAGAGCTGAGGTCCATCACTGAAGACCACAGAGCCAAGATCCGGTTGGACAGGACACAAGTGACATCATGTAAATAGCAATGAACAGACAAAAAATCAAATGATTTAAAGACGAAGTTTATACTGTAAAGTAGGAAGAACAAGAGAACGGGGCTCAGTGCATCCTTCTTCTCACAGCATTATTACGCCTGGGGCAGCTTTAGGCTCTGGGTTTAGAGTTGTAGCTGGCCTAACCAAAGGCTAATTCGAAGAGGATCGTTTTAAGTCTAGTCTTGAATGTAGAAACTGTGTCTGCTTCTTTAATATGAGCTGGCAATTGATTCAATAAAACCGGAGGTTAGTAGTGTCACGGCCCTGGCCCGTGTTTGGGGGTTGGGACAAGTATTTCTGCTCCCATTGCAGGTGCAAGCCTCCTCCCGCTGGTGCTTGTTCCAGAGCTCCGCCTGGCAATTAGTGGGCCACTCATAAAAGCTGCGCGGCTGCTTGGATCGCTCTCTCTCTCAGCTCATCTCTCCCTTGTCCATGCTCCCTGCGCTTCGTCACCGCTATGCACATTTTTAGCTTACTTTTGTTATGTTAGCGTTTGTCTTCTTTGACTATGTCAATACTTTTTTCTGTCAATAAATCTTTCCTTTGAGCACTTTACCTGAGCGCATCTCCATTATTTGTTGCGGCCAAGAGCCAGTCGTAACAGTAGCTAAAGGATCTACCTCCAATTGTGCTTTTACAGGTTCGAGGAGTCAACAAAAGCCCTGCATTTTGAGAGCAAAGATCTCTGTTAATCTGATATGGCACTATAGTGTCTTGAAGATAGATTGGAGCTGTGACATTTATGACCTTAAAAGTAAAGAGAAGGATTTTAAATTTGATTCTAAACTCAACAGGAAGCCAATGGAGAGTTGAGCACGGGAGTAATGTGCTCCCTCCTATTTGTCCTTGTTAATAATCCTGCAGCTGCATTTTGAACAAGTTGAAAGCTTCTCAGAGAACTTTTTGGGTATGCAGCAAGCAGGGAATTTCAATAGTCCAACCATGGCGAAACAAATGCATGAATAAGCTTTTTCACATCACATTTAAGCAAAAGGTTTCTTATTTTAGCAATGTTATGCAAGTAACATTTGTTTTCTGATGATGTAACCCAATGGCAGCATGTAAAGCATGTATAACATTGGCCCAAGTACCCCATCACGTTAAAGACCATAAAACGTAAAAAAAAGTACATAGCATGATGCTCAATTTGTGCTGTGCTCAGATTGAGACGTTTTTCTGAATAGCGATTTGTCACTTCCGTTTTACAGTCTGCCGAGCATGACCATACTCACTTTCTTCTTGAGACAGAAAGTGGGTATGGCTGGCCAGGCTACTGTGACTTACCCTCTTTAAACAAATATTGCTCTGTGTGAGGACCAATGCCATGTGAACTAAGGGTGCTGCATCATAGAAAAGCTTGAATCTTCAACTGGATAGGATTAAGACAAACACGTTCACCTATCTATAGAAATTTACTGAAGACAGGAGAACAACAGCCCTTTGTTTGAGTTAACGACCTGTCAGAGGCCAAGTTTCAATGTAGTTCTCTGGGCATAGATATGCTAATTTTAATGTGCCGAACAACAGAGATAGGCTCTCAATGGCAGTCGCCTGACTCCTCCTCACAAGAGGAAAATGGAGATTTTTATATGGCTTATCATTCTTGGCCAAGAGGAAAGAAAGGAAGAAACTTCTGCGAGAAGAAGTGAAACATCCTCTACTCTACCAACCCTGTCCAGTTGAAGATTTAAGCTTTTTCTACGATGAACACGACCTGGATGACTGACAACTTACACTAAGTGTGCTGCAGTTCCCCTCGGTAGATAATTAGTCCATTGCATGTAATATTAATAAATAGGAGACAAGCACAGAATTTTTTTTTTTTTTTTGTGGGCAATCTTGTCTCTCATCACTGCCTAAGTGAAATATGTTCCCATGGCTTTGAGTCCTGACCGTCATGTTCTGCTGCATCCAATTGTAATAAACAACTGACAAAATGATTTTAACTTACTGGTTGTGAAACCGGGGTTAATACCGAACAGTATGTAGCAGTAGTTTTTGCATTAGCTGGTTGCTTATTCAGCAGTTTCCAAAGGGGAAAGTGCTACAACTCTAGGCTACAATTAGAAGATCACAGGACTGAATGACTACAGACCGGTGGCGCTGACGTCTGTAGTCATGAAGTCGTTTGAGCGCTCGGTTC